>JAQGBJ010000272.1:0-49807 GCA_034698345.1 Sphaeridia pumilis
TCGTCTAGTACTGGAGACAGTGATGGCCACGATGACACAAGTGATTGGCCTGAATTGAATTTACGCCAAAAGTTTGTAGCAGCCCCTCCACCCAAGGAAAACCCTTGGCATACAAATCCGAACGCTGCTGCAGTAATTGCCATGAAGTTTCCTCAGTCACATTTTACGGATGAAATCAAAACGGCGGATGGAGTCAAAACTCTGGCGGCTGAATCTACTGATTCCGGTAGCCACAATAGTTCCGAGAATGGAGTTGTCGAAAACGACACTGTTAACTTGGACGCTGACAGTAACGGTGTATCGGCTCAAAAAGGCATGTCTCTATATATCTTTATTTTGACACATGAAACCTAAAGTTCATTGTTTTAATTGTTGTTGATTACGTGTAGAATCTGAAGTCATTGCGGTACAGGAAGAAACACCGACATCACAGTCGATCAATAATGCTCGGGAAAAAACAACAAATGAATCGATACCGAAAGGATCTCATGGGAAAGGTAAGAGGAGTTTGTTACTTTAAGTTTTGCTAGGGTTTTTGAATAGATGATTTTCATTAATTTATTGTTCTAAATTGCTGTACAGTCAATGATACTGCTGGGCCGCGACATCATGAGAATGGTTATGGTGGCAGAGGTCGGGGAAATCGGAATGGATCTGTGACAAACGGAGTACGAACGAGAGGGGGCTACCATGGTGGTAAAGGTTACTACGTTCCAACCCACATGTATTATCCAGAAAGAGTTGACACAGCCATGATTCATCTGGAGGATGGAGCTGATGAATTCAAAGATGGTGGAGCAGCTGCTGATTATGCATCCATTGCGCACCTGTACAGTCCTATCGCAGATTATCTTATTCCCTACCCTGCCGCTGGGTTTCCTCCAACAACCTTTGCTGCACCGCTCGAAACCGCTGGAATTATTACGCTTACTGCTGATGAACCTTATCCGCCCTACATTGTTCCAGCCGTGGACGCTGCTACCGTTGAAATGCTGCGGAATCAAATGTAAGTGAAAGTTGTATTTTTATTGAGAGTTTGAGGAAAAACTCATGATCTCAGATAGACTGATGATTGGGTTATTTTGTTTTCAGTGAGTACTACTTTAGTGAGGAGAATTTGTCAAAAGACTTCTATCTGAGGCGAAACATGGATCGTGAAGGATTCCTGCCGGTGCACTTGATCGCGTCGTTTCATCGTGTGAAGTCTATGACTGAAGATTATAGTGTAGTGGTTGCTGCAATACAGTCTTCGGACAAGTTGGAACTGACTGAAGACTTTAGTTGTGTGAGAACAATGCATAATCCAACAAAATGGCCAATTGTGGAATCAACCAGTAATAGTAACTCCATAGATGAAAATAGCCCTAATAATACTGTATCGTTATCCATATCGCTAACTGCAATGAAGCTAAGCCCGCTGTTGCCTTCGCCAGCCACGTCTTCGATAGGAACGGGGGAGTCGGAAGTAATCTCGTCCTCAACACCTCATGTTCAGTCCTCAGCTTCTACAATAAGCCTACCTTCTACTGCGCATTCAGAAAGCAGCAGTAGTAGCGTTAGCTCTAGTAGTAGTAGTAGCAGCAGCAGTGGGGGTGTTGAAACTTTTAACCCAAATGTGCCAGAATTCGTACCTAAATCAAAGCAAAAGCAAATCTATATTGCAAATTAGAGTAGATATTTTTGTGTTAGGAGAATTAGTGCTTCAATTAGGTTGAACCATAGTACACAAGCAAAAGCAATTGCAGATTCTATACCTCATCGTTTCACTACAATGAAGCATAAGTATCGTAGATTGTTTCCATTAGAGCCAAACCAAGCGACTGTCGCTGACTTCTATACAGACTAGGTGAGAGAATACAAATTCGAAACAGTTGGTTTAGTTTTAGGAGCTCCCAATCTGAGATTCGGATATAAATATGACAATGTTGAGCAGTGGTTTTCCCGTTTGTAGGCCGTTTCGTGTATTATGATTATGTATAGTTAGGCAATACTGATTAGACGACAGCTTCAGTCGTGCACTCATTGTTTCTTGAAGGGTCATAGGCCTGATGTAACTCATTTTGCGTTGTGTTGTTTATATTGTTGAACCTGGTTGGTGAAAAGTGTACAGCAGAAATCGTGTTGTGTATAGTTTCAGTTTAAACGAACTTACCAGATCTCACTCAAGTTGTACATTGCGTTGCAGTTAAAGTAATTCAACCCCAAAACAGAGCACCTATATCAGGGTTCTTTATACTCTGTGCAATCCTTATGGTACTGGAAGTTCCAAAAAATGGTAGTTTGTAGCGATGCTATGTAAAATGGAAACTTTAATGTGAACCAGGTGCAATCATGGTATTTTCGTAGATACATAATACATAGACTTTTAGTGATCTGGTTCTGAGTTAGAATCCCAAGTCGCTTTTGTGCTCCATGATCTTAGAGCTTCCGGTCTTTTCACGCTTTTTAACATGTTCAGATGTTACGAAAGCTACAATTGTACCACAATGCTACTAGTTGACGTTGATACAGTTGTCGAACCGCTTGTTTATGGTTTATGATCGACATGTAATGACGTCAGTAACGTCGTGCTTAATGATGTAGTGTCTTGCATCAAAAGTTGAATGTCAAATGTACATACATTAGGCCGGTTCATTTACTTAGGTGCTGCACATGTGTACCTATAGCTGTATATAAATAACACATTGCCTTCAAGTGTGCTGTAATGCTGATTATCCGTAAACTGATTTATGAAGTGCTCTGGATGTACACATAGAGTTTACCAAGTACATGGTTAGAGTTTGACGTATAGAATAATACTGTAGAATAGACTAAAAAGAAGTTGTCAAGAGTTTACCTTCTTACAAGTGTTTGTCTTAACTGTAGACTAAAGATTTAAACTTTCAAAGACGTTCAGGTTTGGATTTCGATACTGAAAAACCGAATGAGTCTTGCTTGCCTCACTGTTTCTAGTAATAATATACGTATGGTACGTACATGAATGTAGAACATGAATCTTTAAATAGGAATAGTACTGTATTTGTACTACCAAAACACTTTTCTTGTACGCTTATACAACTTTTTCATGTCTGTTACGTTGAATGTAGCATGTTCAAATGGGGGTCCTTTACTTGAATCTTACGGATTTCAGTTAGTCTGTATTATATGTATGTACTTTTGTTGGAGATCATGTTTTGGGGTGGGTCGTCTTGTTTGATGCAAAAAGTCTGTAATAATTTCAAGTGGCGATGTCGCTACTTTCTTTGCGGTCCAAAAAATCTAGCTGTAAATTTTTAAAAAGTGATTTTGGTTACGTGGATCTTGACAAGTCTAATGTTTATATTTCTACTTGCTAATACTGAATAGTGATTAGAAATTAGCTCAGTGTTCGAACTCTTTCGGGACTTCACAGTCACTTTAACATCGACATGGTTCGAGTGTATCTAGTGAGGTTTTCACAGCAACGATATTATCGTCGTCATCACGTGCGTTGTAAACGCTAGATAGAATATTATCTAAAATTTGTTCAAATTGGTTGCAGTTATTCGGGGAGATATGCAATTTGGTCTTGTTGGGCGTCCAGTACTATTTATTTAGCTCTATGAGTGGAACTGATATATTGCAATATTTCTAATGTGACGAGAATTTCTTGTAATTTTCTAATAAGGGTTTTAAGGTGTTTCCGTTATGAAGGTGTTGGGTATATATTCGGGAAAAGGTTATTACAAAGTGCAAAAAAGTTGTGTAATTTGATGTACTTGACAGATTCGGGTATCCAATGTATGACTACTCTGCTTAGACGATAAGAGACAATCAATCACAATTGGTTTATATACTGGGCGTAAAATGTCACTAATGTTTTGCCAAGAGAAATGGAGGCTGGTGGTATATAATGATAGCGAAAGTAATTGAAAAAAACCGTTGTTAGATTCAGGAATGGATATATGTATTATGATAACAGAGAATCTTTACAATGCTGTCGTAAAGCTTACACTATGAATAGTCATTCATGCACACACACACACAAGTTTGCAGACATTGTGGAGAGAAATATTCTACAAAAATAAATGTTGATGAATGAATCCACCTAATCAACAACAAATACAGGTCGTTTCATTTTAGTTCTAAGGAACGATTCATAATTGCTTTCTACGTACAACATAGGACGAGTACAGCTGAAACTGAAACATAATTTAATTTACAAGAACATTATAAGATGCCGGGAGTGCACCTCGGTCTCAGTCAAGATAAATACAAACTCTAGAATGCGTACAATACAACCATGACAGTATTATGATTCACAAGAATGTTGATTAGCTAGAGCTGGCAGCACATGGTGGACTGAAACTTTCAATTTTTCTCTTAACATTGTATCAAGCTTTTATACAAGGTTGTTATAAGGTTAGTTAGTCGATTCACATATATTTCTAAGAATAAGTTTCCTTTTTATAACTATTCTCAGCACAAATAGTCAGTAGTATGTTGTATATATATATTATATACTCATTTAAATTCTTCGAATCTAACAGTCAGAAATGGTCAAACTGAAAGAAGTTGTACAAAATTCTCCATCATCAGTTTATACGTTTGCAGCAGGACAGGGTGGTGGTTTGTTATAATTGTGTAGATGGCGCTGCAGTATTCTTGTAGCCTTCTTTTGGAAGCTAGCTAAACACTCGAGGTTATATTGTCACTATAAACTGATTGACTTCAACAAGCCGATGGAATGCCCTGGCACGCTGGTCTGACATCAGTTTCATTTCTATCGACATTGAGATCTGAAGACCCGTAAGAATAAGTTGTGTATTTTAGCTCCGGAGAAAGTGCTCTAGCGATGATTTCGGCAATGGCGGCTGCGAGCGTCACGCCGCGGCTCGGAGGATCTTTCGGTCCGATTGTTATGTTTTGCACTTGATTCTTTTCATTGAACAGGAAGCGGACTTCGAGTCTAGCATCATAGTCACAAGCGGCGGTGAGGGTCGTTTTGTTCTGCTTGGCAATGTGGACGTTGGTAGCAAGGAGATTGCAGACAATGTCCGGCTTGGGCTCTGTTTCGTTACCGGTCGCTTCAATCTGTATATGAGTATTACAAAAGAAGAGTTAATTGAAAATTTACAACGTATTGCCTTACATGTCAATCAATTATTGGAAAAGGTAGGATTTGGTGGGATAAAAGGGCGTTGTTGTGTGGTTACAAAGGTGCAGTCGTGCATAATCACTACTGTGACAGGCACAAGAGGAAAAATTGGAACGTCTGCGTTTGCTTCGATAGCAAGGAATATGCCTCGTGTACTTGACTCCGATATTCAGAATGAAGCTTGTCAGAAAGCTGAATAATAAAGTTGCAGAAATATTATATGATGAGGAGGATTGCGTGAATGAGCAAAATAAAGAGATTCTCGACTACATGGTTTGACTGGATCATAATACAAATGCCTGTTAATTGAATGAGGAAAAGTTGTTGTAGAGACGGACAACAATTGTCAGACTCGATTTTTGCGATCAATCTCAAATGG
The DNA here is from genome assembly GCA_034698345.1 of Sphaeridia pumilis. Taxonomy (NCBI): domain Eukaryota; kingdom Metazoa; phylum Arthropoda; class Collembola; order Symphypleona; family Sminthurididae; genus Sphaeridia; species Sphaeridia pumilis. The sequence continues at coordinate 5,496 of JAQGBJ010000272.1, forward strand.
TTTTATGAAGCGTTGGTTCGTGGGTCATTGTGATAAATACGGTCGAATTCTTAGGGACTTGGGCTGCTGTGTAGGCAAGTCAAGTGGAGCGAGCTGTAAGTTGTTTGTTGGACATGAAGATAATTGATTAAATTTGACAAGGAACACGAATAGGCGGACAATATGAGTATTTTAATGAGGGTGGGTGGAGGATATGTAACTCAATAATTTCAAGAGTCTCTTGTCAAACTTGTAGAGCAAATCGATCATGGGTGAATAAGTGTTTGAAATTTGAGAAGGTAATCAAGAACCAAGACTCGGTCGTTATAGATTAAAAATGCTTGCTCAAATTTTGTTAGGCGCCAAATTAGAGGGATCGTCGTTTGTGGATGAGTATTAAGTTCATAGCTAGTGGTGATACATAATTTTTACAAACTCAAGAAGGGTTATCTGGAGTTATCTGATGATTAGTTAGAACTGGCGAATGTGACGCCATCTATCGTATTTTCGGTTTCCGTTGGGGAAAATGAGATGGAATTTAATGAGGTCTTGACTTTTGTGTGTGAAATGGCCGGCCGGTCGGTCGTCGGACTTTACGGACGATTTCCGCGTTTTATTATACGCCGGAGATCTGTTAAAGTACTGTGACTTGGTGGGATGGAAAAGGTTATGTTGGTTGCTGGCAGATTTGAAATGACAGGGGATAAATAAATAAGCCGTAGTTTGAGAGAAAGGGTTGTAAATAATTTTATACGCGATTGCTTCATCATCTGACTGCTGAGAATGTATGGATATGTGACCAGGATGGACTTGGGAATTTATGTATCATCGGAACTATGCGTGCTTCTTTCATGTTCTTGTTGAGTTCTTGTGATAGGAATGGCTTGGATGAATCGAATCTGGTTTTGAACTTGTTGATGAGAGAGACATTGGAAGAAGGAAAAGAAGGTGTTAGTTGCGGTGGTTGTGGACAAGAAAGGATCATAATTAATACAAAGAAGGAAAAAGGATGACGAAGCTCAGGGAAGAACAAGAAGAAGAAATTGTTGAGAGCGGATTATAGACTGATGACGATGCTCATGAGGAGACACCAAGTGGGCAAACTGGAATTGACGGCAAATATAAAATGCCGACGAGACGCTCATCATGACTATGACGCTTCTGTCTCATGTGATTTTAGTTGAATTAGATATATATTATATGGACAATATCGACTTACCAAAGTTGTAGGCACCAAAGACGGCAGCTCTGAGCAATTCCCTGCTCGTTCAAGTAGCAACACTGTGTCGTTATCCTTGATTATCAGTTGATGTGTTCCGCAAAATTCCAGGGATCCATTCCCGCTCGTCAGTCTCGACAAAGCTGAGTCTACGACGGAGTTGGCGTCTTCCGGCGTTAATTCTGAAAATATATCAACACATTTCGATGAAACTTGGGCACAAATAATGCACAATAAGCTGGAATTCAGCCTTCAACTATCACTTCACCCCCTTGAGAAAATATTATTTTGGAGAATTGTGCCAATTTCCAGGGTTGAAAAATTTGAAAGGTTTTTTATAGACTTGAGAATTCAGAAGCTGACTGACTGAGCGCATGTTCGGGGCGTTTCAGACCCACGACGCCGTTGGACCTGCATCGATTGTTTGCTACCAGTCTCATCGAATATATCATCTTGTTGTATCATCAGCAGATGAAGAAGTAGTCGTAGTAGTAATTAATTAAAAAGTTGATGAGTTGATTGCTGAATTGGTAGTGACTGCTGGGAGGATTTCTTACCGCTTGAGGCGAAATGTGTAAAGTATCCGACACCTAAAACGATGGCGACAAGAACAAGTACACTAGCCACTGCCACTAAAATGAACTTGTTTCTGTTGGCGCGATCGCGTTCTGCCACATCCCGGACTGGCGGCGAGGTTTCCATTTTGTTGGGCACTTTTTGCAAAATCCGCGCAGTAAAATGGCAAAATGTCGCACTGACTGGGTTCCAGTAACTGGACAAGAATGAACTGAACAGGTATTTTGGATGATGATGATTCTTGCTCCTGACGCAATATCGTTGACTTGTGTGGGTTTTGGCTTTTTGATGGAGAGAAAGAATGATGAGAGATGGACGGAAAATAGGTGGGGAAGAGACGCCGGCTAAAAGAAGACTGTGAGTTGGGCAAGATGGAGACAAGTGTGATGAGGCTGATGGGGGTTGGTTTGCTTGCCACTTGCACCACGAAACGATGCTTTCTTTGTTGCGTTTCTTGTTGTTGTTGCCTTTTTCCCTTTTCTTTTATGTGTGTGTGTGTGGTGGTGTAATCTTATTTTTCTCCGACGTCGTCCCACAAGAAAGGAGCCTTCAGATTCGTAGCATCGGAACACAAGTCAGTCGAAGGTGGCGAAGCGGGAAGGAGCGAGATGATGTTGTTGTATGAGGATGGTCGAAAAATGCTTTGTTGACTCGGTTTCAGGTCTCTTTCGAAATACTGGACTTGGACTGTTCCTCGACCGACGGCTCCTCTGGCGTTACGCAATCCTTGGAGGACCAAAGGAAGCTACTACCGAATACTGCTCTCCTATGGCGCTGGAAGGTTGCTCCTCCTCCTCATCCTGCTACATATATATAAATATAGAGAGAGATTTTGACAAGTGAATGTGTTTTTTCAAACTAAAGGACGTAAAAAGGCGGGAGTTTTTGTTGCATTTATGACCCTCTCTCTCTTTGGTTTGGTATACACGGAATTGCCTTTTGGTCGTCAAAGAATAGAAGAATTGCTGTTGATGATGATGGAGGAAGGGGGTGGGGGTTGGTTGGTTGGGGAAGTTGTTGAATGTGGCGTATTTAAAATGGATGAAGACAAGTGTAAATTGACTCAACCTCGGTGAGACTGACTGATGAGGTTGTTACGGTCCGTGCATTGAAGCAGATCGACGAGGATTTTTGGGGAGAGATTTTTAGTGGTACATAATGGGACAGGTGTATGGCCGTGACTTTTTGGGCATGGATCACAACCAACATGCCGCTTTATTATGGTGTCGATGATGAGGAGGATGATGACTAGAATCAGAGATGGATTGAAAGATGAGATGAAAATGATGGTGATCAGGATGGATCCAGGTGGATGACGAGATTTTACATGTAATATTATATATATTTTTATACCGGCGGCGGATCCTTACTGGCTTATGATATTATATATATATGGGATGTGGGGGAATAAATAATGTCGTCCTCTTTTCGTCCTTCTTCTTCTTGTACGTATATAATTTCTGGAAAATATTCAACGAGGGATGTGAAAATTCCAATGTGTCGTCGGAGGAAACAAAAGAGAGTCGAGGTCACTTGTTGACAAGGGAGATTTTAAAAGTTGCATCAGTCAGCTTTGAACACAGGTTTAAGCGTTGGATACAAAAGTGGGCTTGTTGATGAGGTTTTGGGGAAAATTTAAACACTCAAAGGGTTTGAGGAGAGGATGAGTTGAATATTGCATGATGTTTGTGCGTGGGTGGACTTTACCTTTGCTCATACGTAGTATCCAAAAAATTTTAAATTGCAAACTGCATCAACGCATCATGGGAGGTTCCGGCTCCGGCAAAAGTCCTACACCACTTCACAATTCAAGTCAATTCAGAATTGGACGGAGGAAACTTGTTGTAATGACGGAGAAATTGCTCTCTGAGGTTTGGTCGGTCGGTGGTGGTGGTGGTGGTTGTGATGAATTCGTTTCCGAGTCTTTCGATGCTGGCGGAGTTTTTAGCGAAAAATGTATACCAAGAATATAACAGGTGGTCGAGGTATCTTTTAGCGTCGTCGCCGTCGTCGTCTTCGTCTGAATACGCAACAGGTGGGTAACTAACCTGATTGATGGCGAATTACAGGGTGGATCATTTCTTTTTTGCCATGACTACATGGCGGCTCCAATGTCGCCGTGTCTACTTGAGCAAATGGCGGCTTTGACTTGGGCACGTATAAACTGACACAGCAAAGCGTTTTGTTGAGGTTGCTCAACTTGAGCCCTCTTCTGAACTCGGTCTTTTGAGTGACAATTGAGTCTTTCAAGGGCGCTTTTTCGGTGCATTTTGTACAGTCGAAGACGACGACGACGTCCTGCTTACTCGACTGTATTACACCGTTGGATTCTTCTTCCGGCGGGGTTCAAGAAGGATAAGAAAGACGAAGAAGAGGGTGGAATCGAGCGGTTTTTTTACGAGCGGATGCCGGCGGTGGGAACTGCGAGTATGAGTTGAAGAGGATGAAACGGGAAGAATCTCGGTATAATTGAGTTGAAAGTGTTGAGAGGTTTTTGAGGGAAAATGTGATGCTCAGTGGTGGAAAAAGCGCTATTATGAAAAGCGGACAAGAATGAAGTTGCTGACTGACTGATCAAGTCCATGATGATGGAAATTTGTGAGCTTTTAGATTAAGAACGGTGGCGGGATCATCGATGATGATAGTTTGGATCGTTGGTTTGGAACTGGTGTTGTTTTGTGTGAGATTTTACAAAACTGTCGACCAAGAAAGGAACGAGGGATGCGAAGCATAAGAAAAATTGTAATGGTTTAATGCGGGAATGCCGGCTCGGTTTCCCACAGTTTCATCCTTTGGAACGACGACCGACGAGGTGTCTCTCACTCGTGAGCAGAAAAGTTGGTGGTGGGACATGCATTTCCTTTGGAATCAAGAGCCAAGTTGTAGGTGGATTTACAAACGAATCGTAATACGCAATCACAGGTGCAAAAGACTAAAGGCAATTGCTATAAGCGTATGCCTAATGTCGTCCTCGACGTCCTCGTCGTCGTCGTTCCTCTTGATGAAGAACATGAACAGAGAAATCATTAGCGTGGCACAGTGTGTGGAATATAAACCTGTTGGAAGCTAAAAGCTCATGCTTTTAGCATCGGCGGCTATAATGTGAATTATTATGTTGAGTAGATGTAAAAGAAAAGTCCGGAATGAAGACGACGGCTCGTATACTCACTCGTTCTAAAGAACAATTACGTATACACAAGAAACTGTGCGTTTCTCACAATAAATGCACTTGAACGGCATAAAATTGTGCAGCAGTTTATAGTTGCGACATGACCATAATCGCCGTCAAACATACAGTACAATTGCGCGAAGAACGTCGGTGGAATTTATTTTGAAATGGCTCTCAGGCTTTCAGGGCAGAGGGTAGTATTATTGTTGGAACCGATTCATTTTCTCACAATTGTTTTCCCCTTATTATTGTACTTACAAGCTGATGGAAGAGGATTAAAAGTGAGGTGAATCCCAGATGAATTATAGGATTATATATCCATCTCGGGACGCAGTTTGGCTCCACGGACGGAAACAATAGCGCAGCAAGAGCCCGAGGCCCTTTGGCCTCGTTTTTTCAACGTGTGCCACGTTGAGGATGTGGATAGGAACTGGAATTAATTGCAATGGCGGATTGACTTTTTTGCTGAGCATCATCACCACGTCTTTAGGTGCATTTTGAAGAGGCATTTGTAGTTGGTCATGTTGTTGTTCTTGATGGAATCTGGTGGTGGCAGGAAATGGCAAATTGCGCCGACGTTATTAATGACCGAGAAAGCCTGCAATCTTGTTAAATACGTGCAAGTGAGGAGGAGGAAGCAAGATGGAAATGAATCAAGTTTCCAAAGACCAGAAGTCGATTGCTCATAGTCATGTTCCCGAGTCATGTCGCCCTTCTTGTTAAAAAGTCAAAGAAGAAATATGATGGCGGGAATGACAGGGATTTTTTGGAAGAGAAAGTTTTTGTAGGATTTTGTTGTTGTGGGCTCAGGAGCTCAGCCAGACTTTGCCGATGATGGAAGGGCGGACGGCCAAGTTTTTTATTTTTTGCCCAAATGATCTCTAATGGGCTTTTGTGCAGTACACGAATTTGACTTTTATGGACAAGATGTTGTGATGGATGGGAGATGGGAATGTTGGCTGGAAGGAAATGCTGGAGGCGGTTCCTCTTGTGGTAAATGACGAAAGACGTTGTTGGTTGTTGTGCAAGAGTGCCTCAGGTAGTCCGTCATGATTGCCTTCTTTTCTTGAAGCTTCCAGGGATTTATCACCCTTGGAATCCAACTTGAAACAATGTTATATAAGAAGAAGGATCGTGAAGCCGAGGGAAACTGGAGCAAAAGCTGGGTAGAGAGGCTATAGAAAGCTTGAAATGTGTAATGGGCCATGGATGGGTCGGTGATCTCTCTTTGGAAAAAGTTGGAAGGACATTATGGCCATAGGAAGAAGTGCTCGAGGTTATTTGTTGTTGCACGAAACAATACACAATATTATTACGTAGTTGTTCTTGTTGCATGTATATATACAGTGTTTTTTCGGGAAATTTTATGAAAGGATGAGGGAGAAAGAAAGCTGTCGGAAATAATAAGAGCACGAGCGTCGAGGATTCAACATTTATATAAGAGGTTTGGTGGGTCGAAGAGAATTAAAAAATCGTGCTGGAAGAATACCGACAGGAACTTGAGAGTCTCACAGTCTTTGACTCGTATTGTATGAGCACGAAAGGGGCCTTTTGCAAACTTGGTTCGAGTCAAGATAACAATGGCAAAGACTGAATTTTAGCAACTTTTCCCCGACAAAATGCAATGATAATCAAAACAATAATATAATGAGAGTGTGCGACGACGACCAAGACGATGAGTACGGCATGTCGATGGTGGTGAGTCAGTGGGTGATGTCGTGCCGCAATGGCCGCCGCCTCAGACTTGTCTTAACTGACTTGGGAGATTCTGGGAGGATGATACAAAATGTTAATAAGTTGTTGTTGTGGTTGTTATTATTTGACGAAATTTGAGCTTGTGTCGTGTTTCAAGATAAGAAGACAGTATCATGGAAAAACACGAAGTCGAGGACGACGAGATGGCTCCCTGCCTCAGCTCTGCTAAATTTGGCTGCCGAGGGTTCAAGTTTATGTCGGAATTTTTGGTCTCAAAGGACGAGGTTGGATGTCTTGTGAATTTTTACTTAGGTCTTTTTTAAAAGATGCAAGGTTGCGTTTATATTTTGTCAAGTTGGAATTTTGGTGAGGGTGGTGAACATTCACAATATACGCAAGGTTGGGCTGAATGACTATAGCAAAATGGCAAGAATGGAACAGGAGCAGTTAGCTAATATTTGAGTCAAGTTAGGAATGAGAAGGCAGGCAGATGCCAAAGAGAGGACGTGACATGGACGATTGTTAGCTGAGATATATATTTCTTGTTGTTGTTAACAATTCAAAGAATAGAGATTGGATATATACAACAGGACGCCAACTTCCTTTTCGGATAAGCATGGGGGAGGAGATTTGGTCCTGGCAAAAGTTGTACGCAAGAATTCGCCTATTTGACACTTGTGTAACTTGTTGATACCAAGGAAAGGAGCCGTAGAAAATATGACGTAATTATGATCAAGTTAATGTTGGTGACCATAAGATGGTTTAAAATGGCAGGCTTCTTTTTTGGATTGAGCGCCATGTTATACATGTATATAATATAGTAAAGTTCAAGTTCACATAAAAGGAACAAGACAAGAAGACTGAGGAAAGGTGTGTAGTAGGAATGATGGTGGCGAATTTAAACGGCGTTGTGTGTATGCAATCACCTTGATTACGGACGAGGGAAAAATACGACCGAGTAATACAAAGAAGAAAAGTGTATTATCGATGATGATGGGGATGATGAGGATGACGAACCGTTGTGGTTGTTGATAGCGATTTGTAACAGTTGATTTTAAGTTGTAGTAGAGATAAAGCTTGGGATCGATTCCAGTTTCAAGATCAGGAGGAAGGCTATATACCAAAAGTATGAGGTAGTCCAATTATTCACCGAGTTACGCCAAGTGGTCGTGATGGAACATAGCGTGGGTGAATTATCCACACGCGATCCCATCCACCAAGTCTTTTGGTATTCCCACATTCGGCCGATGAATGATGCGGTTCGATATGGCTTTTGGCTACAATGCGAATTGCTCTGGAATCATTATACAAAAGGTGAACAAGAAGAAAAAGACCAAGAGAGGGTTCATGAAGTATGGAAACAGCACACGGATATTGTTGTTGCAGACTTGCATGACTTTGAAATGGCATGAACCCAATGTTCTGCTGATGTCTGTCTGGCTTTCTTCGTCCGACCCTTTCGTCCGTCGTGCTTCTTTTTCAGCGATAAACATGGAAGCGTGGAAGGAAATCAGTAAAGCAGAAAATGAGCCTGCTCTCACAATGTCTTTCTGCCATGAGGATCCAAGACGTTCGTGGGTCGAGTCTCGGAATGTGTCATTCTTTTCAACCTTGGTAAAAGTGGATGCAAAGTACATGGTTATACGTCTGAGGAGACCAAACTTAGACTTTGTACAGGTAGAAAAGGCGGATTTTATGCGGATGGAACAGGTGTAAAGTGAGGTAAGAAGGTAGAGGAACAAGACAGAATTGGTTGAAGACCTTGTGCAAAAAAATGCTGTAGGTCTTGCTCCAAGTCAGTGAATGCCTCTGGTTAGTACAGTTTGTTCTAATACTGAGGATGAGCACAGGCGCAGGTGGAACGTCAGACAGGGCAAATGATGGAACTGATGGAGAAATAGAGGATGGGAACTTTTATGAGGAAAAGTGCATTACGTAATAAAGCGTCGTCAAAATTGCCGGTAACCATTTTGACATTGCCATCTACAAATGGAAACGGAAAATAAAATATTCCAAGTACTTTTTTAGCCTAATGGCAGAAGGGGCTTTGAAGTCAACATGTTCATGTCTGATATGGCGACCATTTTGTCGTGTTTATGTCTACCTGGCTTGAGATATCCTGAGAGAGGTAAAGCGACATAAATAGTGCAAGAGAAGGAAATGTACGACGAGGCAATTTAAACATAATTAGCAGTTAAATATGCGAGCAGTATTGTTGTTGTTGTCGTTACAGAGCAATTAAATGGGAACTACTTACGTGTTCATGAATCCAGTTTATGACATATGACTGAAACGTTTAAAGTGCCGGGGGATACGCTAGGAGGAGCTGCACGAGCATCGCGTCGGCTTTTGCGACAGGCTTGGGGAGGTGGTGGTGTAGATATCCTTGCTGATGAGCGGGGAATTGGGCCGGTTTGAACAAGTGATGCACTGAGAGCATGGATTGGAACGCACACACACGAGTGCCAAAACATACCGCAGCATGTGCTGCACGTGGTGGCGTAATTGTTTGCAACGTGTTGAATTGTGGCATAGTAGTAAATTGTTTTTAACTAGACAGACATTAGCTGTGTTAGCAGTACAGAAGACTAGGACAGTCGTTCCGAATCTGCTTCCTACAATGGGTAAAGGGAAGAGGAAGTTCAAGGTAAGTTACATGTAAACGAAAAGTGGTTTCAAGGGTTGAGTTTTGTTTGAACCGTTAACTGAAGTAGTTTCAATATTTTAGCAGCGACGTGGCGGAAACAAATTTCAAAAGACTGACGATGGAGCCAAGAAAGAGTATCATAGACGCGAAGGAGGCTACGCAGATATCATCAAGGAGAATCAAAAGTTCGAGGACTATTATAAAGTAAGTGGGACTGAAATTTGTCTTGGATTGTTTGCGGCAAACGGGAGTAATCTTATGATGAAATTACTACATTTTCAGATGCAAAATATATGTCCGGGAGAAGAGTGGAATGTGTTTATGGAAAGTCTGAAGACTAGCTTACCAACAACCTTCCGGATTACAGCTACCCGGTCTGAAGCCAAAGCCTTGTTGCACATGCTGGAAACGAATTTGCTCAGGGATGCTGTAGTTGCCGGTAAATCGGACATGGAGGCGAACTTGACGCCGGTAGCTTTACCTTGGTAAGTGCCTGAGAATGGGGTTCGCTGTAGAGAGACGGAGAACAAGTTGAAATTAATTATGAATGTGTTCTGTAGGTATCCTGATCATTTTGCGTGGCAGCTGAACCTCACCAGGAAAGATATACGACGGAGCGAATCGTACTTCCGTCTTCACAACTTTTTAATATCGGAAACGGAGAGCGGAAACATTAGTAGGCAAGAAGCAGTGAGCATGATACCTCCTTTAGCTCTACAAGCGGAACCGCATCATAAGGTAAAGTTTTCATGATGGACGTTTTGGGGAAATTGTGAAACAATCTAATGAAAAATGTCCCAATCTCTAGATGCTAGATATGTGTGCCGCTCCTGGGTCTAAAACTGCACAGTTGATTGAGACTTTGCAGTTAGACGGAAGTAAGGAGTCTGAAGGTATGCTGGTGGCGAATGATATGGATAATAGAAGGTGCTACATGCTGGTTCACCAGGCCAAGCGGCTACAAAGTCCTTCATTTTTGATAACGAATCATGATGCATCGGCATTCCCAGACATACATCGGACTCTTCCTGGTAAGTGGCTTATTCATGTATAGAAACACGAAGTTATACCGCATGGTTTAAATCTCGTGTTTTCTTGTTCAGACGGATCGAAGGAGCCTTTGAAGTTCGACAGAATACTGTGTGATGTTCCCTGTTCTGGAGATGGGACAATTAGAAAGAACATTGATGTTTGGAAGAAGTGGTCTACTTCTAATGCGTTCGAGCTGCATAGGTAATTTTTTTCAAGATTCCTTGAGTTTGAAATTCTGGCCATTGTTCTAATCATAAGATATCATCTCTACAGTACTCAATGTGATATCTTGAAACGAGGACTCGAACTGCTAAATATCGGCGGACTGATTGTCTATTCAACATGCTCGTTGAATCCCATTGAAAATGAGGCTGTAATTTATCGGACTATTGAAGAATCAAATGGATCGATAGAGCTAGCGGACATCCAGCTACCAAACCTAAAGCATTCGCCAGGGTTGTTCACGTGGACTCCGTCGACGCCTGATTGTGTACCTTGCAAGTCTCCTGAAGATGTACCAGAGAAATGGAAGGCTGTTGTAACGCCTCATGTATTCCCTCCGACAGAAGAAGATGCCAAGAAACACAATATGCAGAAGTGGTAATTGGAAATTTTAGCTTTCTACCTCTGAATTGCCGCACAATTTGCGATTTAGCTCTCACTCAATGAGAACTCAATGTTGGTAGCTTGTGCGAAAGAAAATTGTAATCGCTTTCTTTTGCCTTCCTACGCTATCGTAGGACAGTGCATAAGCGAGGACAAGACAGTTTATTTTCTAATGCATCATTTTTTGGAGCTTGTGTAACTGATGTAGTAACAGCAACTTTTCGTCACTTTGCTTGCAGCATGAGAATTCTTTCTCATCAACAAGATACGGGTAATTTTTTCATCGCGCTGTTGAGGAAAAAAGCTGATGTGCCCTGGAATGTATTGGAGTCACGGAAAAAGAGGGATGACGCCAAGGCTGCCGCTGATCAGAATGGCCAAGATAAGCCGAAAGCTCACAGACGAGAAAGTAAGAAGCGGAAGGCTCTTCAAGGTTTCAAAGAAGACCCCTACATCTTCCTCACAGATGATGACGAAATCTGGGAACCCATCAAGTAAGTAGTTTGGAAGTCAAACCATCAAAAACGCTCTTTTTTGTTTTGAATTGTAAACTAATGGACCTTTTATTGCGTTTGGTACTTAGAACGTTTTATGGCTTGGATGAGAAGCTGAAACCAAGCAACTTTTTGACCCGAAGTGCAGAAGGACAGAAAAGAAACATCTACTTTGTTACTGATCTAGTAAAGAATGTTGTGACTACCAACGAGAAAATCTTGAAGGTAAATTAGAATTATGAAAATCAATCGATAATATGGACATGTAGATCAACTTTTCGTTTCTTGCTTCCGCAGATCATCAATACTGGAGTGAAAACGTTGGCAAGGTGTGGACAAAACAACAAATGGACTGCAGCCGACTTCAGGCTAGCACAAGAGGTATTTGACTAAACATTTTCGCTCACGAGTGGCACTGTGATGATACTCATTCTTAGTATTGTTTGGTTGACAACAGGGTCTAAAGCCAATGCTACCGTATTTACACACACGAAGAGTATTTATCACCAAAGAGGACATCGTAGAGCTAATGATCCAAGAAGACGAAACTAAACCTCCACTAATAACTTCGTTATCTAAGAAAGCTCAAGATCAGTTACAAGCACTAGAGAAGGGCAGTTGCGTTCTCGAAATGAATGACGTCGCGGAGAACGGAGGACCCGAGTTTAGCCTACAAATGGTCGGTTGGAGGGGTGCCACATCATTACGAGCCTATATTCCTAAAACTGAAAGGATGCACTATATCAGGATATGTGGGGGAGACGTGACAAAATTCGGTAAGCTATTGAGACAGCACAACCAGGGAAGCCATCTTTTATCATTGAACTTGATTTGTTACTATCATCGATGTTTCCAATCTTCCTTGCAGAGCGAAACAAGTTTCAAGAAAGGCTTGAAGAGGAAGCCGCTGCTGCGGCTGCTGCAAACGGTACGAAAGACGACTCCACTCCATTACAAGCAGATGATGTGGATAAATCGGATATACCAATTACAGCAATTTAAATCTGTTTGCTAACGTTTTTACTCGTTTGTATAGTATTTGTAAATTAGATGGTATGTTTAGTTGTCTCATGTCTCTCGCTCACGTGTGCAAACAAAACCGGTGAAATAATAATTACTCAGCGTGTCTTCGAAGTATCGGTCCTGGACGTGTTTGCTTAGTTTAATTACAGTGCAGGTCAATTTGTCATGCCAGTAGTGGCAGGCCCAGAAGAGGAGCATAACTACTTAGGCTGATAATCTACAGCTCGTCGAAACAGTATATAAATTACAGGCAAAGGAAATGTAAGTAGTAAGGGGCGGGGAATATTGTCTCTGAATTTAGTACAAACAAAGCATTGGCAAGAAGAAAGCCAATCATTCACGGAAGTCTATAGGTGGGTCTTCAGAGGGTCCGCTAGCACCTGTCAATATCTGTTCCTTTAGGACAGGCACCATGTCATGCATTCAAAATAGAACAACAGGTAGAGTGAAAGTTATTAATCAACTAGTTACACAAATACCCTTTCAGGAAAATTAACGATTGGAGCTGAAACTCGGCTCGGCATTCGACAGTCACTGCTTGGTAGTCTATTGGCATCCGCGCCTGGAGAGAGTTCGTAGCAGTGTCAGCTTGCTGCCAGAACGTTTCCGATAGTTGGTAATGTAGGGCGAGCAAAGCTTGTTTGTACTGTGTTGATCATGTTCTTGACCAGCTCGGTTTAGTTTGCTCGGTGCTCTAACGTTGGTGAGTTTTGAAGTAAATCGGTGCAATTATGCAGCTAATTACTTTTTTTGAGTACATGATTATTACTGTGTTGCTGAAGAGTGCCACTGTATTAGGTGGTCTTTTATGTGAAGATGTGTTCGATTCAGTTCTCGTGAAGACCCGAAGTTTTCAAAACGGCATCATAGCCATTGTTACCCGTTCAACGTCATTTGGACATGAAATCATTGACTTCGATAAGAGGCGGGACTCGAACAGCAGTGCTTCTTCAGTTTTTACCTTTGAAAGCGTCGCTGTCCTTGCAGAATATTCGTCTAGAACTTTTGAGTACACACATGAAGTGTCTCCGTTTGCTCATCACGCAGGTCATGGCATAACTGTAATTATTGACGTGACATCGGCAGGCTCGCTGGAGTCGATAGCAATTTCGATCGAAAGTCTAAAAGGCGGCTGGAGGCATGGGGGCTTGTTGTTTGTAGGAAGTGAGCAAGTGCTTGCGACACTGTTCCGTTTTAATGAGATTAAAAGGCTGGAACATAAAATTGGAGTAATCAAGGAAAGTTGCAAAGTTTTATGGGAATTGCCTGGCGACACATACCGTGTTTACCAACGTGTGCCTTTCGGCTCCCGTAGTAAAGTGGACAAGGTTAGGAACCGGCTCATAAGAATAGCCGGCTCTAAAATGCCTCCTTATTGTGACGTACGGATAGACAAGGCCGGAAACAAAGTGTTTAGTGGCTCCAACTTTGAAATTATTGATGCGGCCGCTAAGAAGTACAATTTCAGCTACACTTTGGATGCTCCGCCAAAGAAAAGTCCTGGAGCTCGTCTGCCAAATGGAACTTGGGTTGGCATGCTCGCGGACGTACTTGAAGGGAAGGCTGACATAACAATCGTGAATGCCTACAACGTGCAGCGGTACCAGATAATCGATTTCACGCGGTACTTTAGTGTGACGACCATGGTCTTTGTGACACCACATCCGAAAAAAAGTGTTAGCCTGGCGGCTATAATTTACCCGTACGACAACTTCGTTTGGACTCTGATAATATTGACATTTTTTGGGGTAATTTTGGCCTATGCTTTCATTATATTTTTGAATCCGTACCATCGGCCTGTGAGTGTTTGGGTGGGCATAAGTGACTCGTGTTTCATTCCGCTGGCGACAGCCCTGAGACAGGACTTGAGCGCTCCTCGGGGCCTTCGGAATATCAGCATGTGGTGGGCGGCGTTTGTTCTTCTCATTGGCGTCGGATACGAAAGTAATTTGGTCTCGTACCTGACTTTCCCAGAAGCTGAAGTAATTCCGACAAATTTCATCGAGTTGGCGGACCAAAAGAACTACAAGCTCCACTTTCACATCTTCAGCAATATTGGAAGATCACTCTTCCTCAAGGGTACTTCGGACATGCTCCTTAAACTGGCTCTGCGCTACAACGTGGTATCAAATCCCATTGATTGTGTCGTACCAACGTTTAAAGAAAAATCATCGGCATGTGTGGGTTGGAACGATATTTTGAATTCAGCAATGGGGCGGAATTTGACGCTGAATATTGGAGTCCAACCTCTGTTCATGACACAGCACTCGCTTTTGAACAATTGGCTGGCGTTTGGACTTCGGAAAGATTCCGAGTACACGGAAGCGTTCAGTTATATCGGGGCGTCTTATTGCGACACTGGGCTTGTTCAGCGTTGGAAGGACGAGTTTGTGGAAAAGCAAAAGAAAGCTGGCAAGCAATGGATGATGACACAGAATGGGACGAAAGTCTATGAGGAGTTGAACTTTCTTGCTTCTCACCATGAAAGTGAGCCCAAGCCGTTTGGAGTGCAGAATGTTAAAATTTCGTTTCTATTGTTCTTTAGCGGTATGTTCCTATCGATTATAGCGTTTGTTGTTGAAATATTTAATAGTCCGAGTGCAAGCGAGTATGAGAGACAAGTTGGGAGGAAGGTTGTCAGTGGGTGGAATACAGTAAGGGGCAAACTGGGGAATTTGGGAAATCTTGGGAATCTTGGACGTTTGGACGACTCCCAAATCACAAGTAGAGGAAGTGCTGGAGGTTCTTTGGAAGCGCCAAATTATGGGGGAAATAATTTTGGCGTCGTCAGCAGACATTCTGCAATGATGTATGGTTTGAAAATGTTTACTGTGACTAGAAACTAAGGGGAAAGTACTTTTAACTCAATTTTTGGTAAGCTGGAATTTCCGGACTGGAAATGAACCGCTTGTCAACAAGAAGAAGGTCATTTATTAGCCACGTTAAATTCAGGTCTAAGTGAAACGCATATAAATGACATTTTGTCTAATTCTAGTAGTAGAAGCTATATAGTTACAAGAAGAGGGCATAAAACATTCTTGCAAGTATCACATTGGAGTACATAGCACAAAAAGAGCTCTAAGCTACACAAATAGAACGTTGTTCAGTTCGAAATGTATGTATAGATGTACGTGATGTTAAGTAGTCTTGAAGAGAAATTGTTAACACTTTAAAATTCTGAGCTATGATTAAAAAAGACTTTGACATGGAACAAGCAAGCGTAATAGTTAATCTCGCCTAAACTTTAGGAATGTAGATGCTGGTGGACATGTTGTTTCCGGTGGAGCTGCCTCTGACGTCCTTCAGGATTGCGTTTATATTGGCGTCTTTCCTCTAAAAGTTGTAGAATTAATTTTAAAGCTGTTATTGGAATTTGAAAGGTAAATGTTGGAAATAAATTTATGTTACCTCCTTGTCAATCTTGTCAAACTGGGCGAAAATCTGACGATATTGCACATTTTTGGGCGAGATGTCTTCTTCAAGGGGAAGGTGCTGTCGAACGAGCTTGGGATGCGTTTGATATAGTGAAAAGATTATACGCTCAGCCACTTTTCGGACGCCTTCTGACGGTTGGTTTAGAGCTGAGACGCTAAATTCGACAAAGTCCCTTGGAGTCATGCCGCTGGAATGACAAAATTTATGGTTCATATTATGGAATTTATATTTATAGAATTTGTTGACTGTCAAAATTTACCTGTTTTTGTCTTGGGACATGCCATACTTGGTCAGAAGTTCTTCAACCATTTCAGACTTGCTCTGAGCGAGTCTTGGATGTACTGGTATGTCGATAGGTTTCGTGAGATGCACCGATATGACGTTCAAAGTTCTGTTGATAAAATTGTGGAATTAATGAAAGCAAACGATTAAACGGCTAAAGAGGTAATAGGTGGCAGCAAATTGTAATACCGTATGTGGGCTGAGCTTTGAAGCTTCAGAATGCATTCGACGGCTACCTTGTTGCGGCCTAAGGCTGAATCGCCAGACTTTGATAAGAGTTCAGGGAGGATTCGTTCCAGTCCTTGGCTCAGTTCGGATGCGGCAAGCCTAGACTCGGCAAAAGTTTGAGGTTTGTGGTAATTCAGAAGAAATTAGTATGACAGTTTGTGATACCTGTGCTTTTTGGTAAACTCGTCCATGAGGTAGATCAATGTCTGGATGGTAAGATTGAAGACGCTGAAGATTATGTCCTTCAGCGTACGCTGAAGCAAGAGACTGGCGGCACGAAAGACCTTGGATGGTGGGTCCGTTTCTGATTTTGAAATAGTTGTTGTTGAAATTAAAGAAAAGGTTTTGTTATCATGAGGGCTTTTTGATCAAAAACTCACTAGATTTGTCTGCACCGCGCTTATAATCATTCAGCGTCTTGTGAAGGCATCGAATTCCATCTTCTTTCGCAGCAAAGTTTTTGGAGAAAAACTTTTCAACCTGATTGCAAAATTTTTAATTCAATCAGATTTTGGCAAATAGATTAAATGAAATTGGAGTTAGAAACGGGACGCACCACAGCATCTCCAAAAACTTGAATCGGTAAAGCGGCATACCGCCGAGCTCTTTCGGACATATTGCTAGGTTTTGGAGGTCCAGGTTTTTCTTTTTCTTCTTTCTCTTTTCCGTCTGGCTTGTCTGTTGGGGGAACCGCCGGCTTCCGCTTTCTGATAAAAATCAGTTCGTTAGAAAAAGAGTTATTCGGAGAAACATTGTTTCGTGAGCACTTACTTGACGAAGACGGGTGGAAACTTTGGTTCATCATTGCTATAATAGCCGGATTCCTTCTTCTCGTTGTCTGGAGTTGTTAATCTGGACGAAAATCTGTCGCTGGTGGTGCTCTCTGGAAACAATGGAAGTCAAATTCGCTGTTAAAGTCAGGAAGTCTGATTTGGGAGCACCGTCAGCCGAGAGAGCCGGTGTTGGCATTTTTTCGCAAGAATTTACACGGAAATAAACTGCCATACTCGAGGCATTCATTTTCAAACGCGGTTTCCGAATATCAGTTTTCGAGCTTAAACTGACGAACACGGAATAGTCTCATAATGATTATTTCAGATTTTGCTCACCTGGTGTTGAAGCTGCAGAAATGACATTCTGCATTGGTATTGACAGTTCGGTGACTGATCGAGTCATTCCTGCCATGTTCATGCCCATAACTTTGCCCGGTTCGTCATTATCAGGTAAGCGCTGAAGAAAGCAGTCCCATTTATTAGATGACTTCCAGCTCAAAGCTAAACAAGCCTTGACAGATTGGTGATGAATTACAACTTACACCATTGGGTTCCAATAGCTGCTTCACCCGTAGCGATTGGTACAGACTATCTCGGTAAGTGTCCATTTGAAGCTTCTTTTCCTTTGCTTTCTCAAAATCTTCTCGATTGGCAGCTATCTGTTTTTCCAGTTGGTATTTCGCTAGCAACTCACCAGCTTTTCGGAGTTGCTCCATTGAAGATTTGAGTTTGCTGGCGTAGTCGAATCTCTCGTCTGTAATAGAAAAGTCAGTTGTATTACCATTTTGGCCACAAAAGTACAAGCCGAATTTGTAATTACCTAAGACAGCCTCTGTCTTTCTTATATCCATTTTCTTGATGAGTTGCTGAACTTCATTATCGACGTACATGGTGAAGGACAGATCATCCCAAGGAGAAAACAAACTCTTGTCTCGTTCATTCTGACTAGTTTCTTCGAAAGTGACTTGAGACATGGACTTGGTCATTTCTTCGTCGTCATCCAGACGTTCGCCCAAAATGTTTATTGCTACCAGGGCAACCTTGAACAAAATTAACAATTTGCGTCACTGTTGAAGACTAATGCAAGTACACTTATAGAGTTGGCTTACCTGATGATGTCGATTATATTTGTTCCTATAATTCTGATACAGGACTAATTTCACTAGAGATCCAGTACACTCAACAGTGATAGATTTCAGTTCCCGTGCCTTGAAGCCAGTACTTTGATTAGTAGACATTGTCACATGTCCCAGCTGAACGAAGCGAGTTCTCTCAGGTTCGAACTTGTGCATCAGAGGTGCAGCACCTGGGTCTCCATTAGTTAACAAGTCGAGTGACTCGCCAATATGAATTTCGATGCGCTCCGCTGAATCAATTCAGAAAGGTCAAATTCAGGAAGAAGTACGTAACTCGAAACATGCACAGTGTACTTTTCAAGGTTAAGGCTTACGTATCAGGTATTGATGGGCCAGTAACTGGATATGACCCAACTTGGCCCTCGAGTCCAGCTGAAGCACCAATTCATGCGCTGCTCCAGGCGGCGGAACGAAGCTTCTGCTGGACTTCCAGCCATTGACAGTCGGTCCATGGTGTTCTAGCTCAGATCCTGCAAAGCCAGCTTCCTCGCCTGTTTCAAGTTTAGATTTAGTTTTACATTCCATTTTTAAAAAATTGTTAGATACAGTTAAGTTTTAAAAACTTACTGGAAACCGAGATCACGTGGAAGTGAATTCTTTCCAGCATCCTGAAACTAGTAAATCATTCTGGTCCACCACAAGCTGAAATAACACCAAAGTAGATCTCAAAGTCTGCTAGTTAAAATTCACTTGGGTTTCGGGGATTTCCAGTGTCAATTTTAGGGCTGACAACTACCCTGGTTTAGTAAACTATTTTGGTTTGTAGATTGGAAGACAGACAAATTCTCGCTAATATTTTAGATTGCGGCTTGAGAATGACAGTGAAAGTGTATACGGTCAGTATGCACAGACAAAGTACAAGGGAGAAAGCCGAGGATGATTCACCAGGATATCTGGTTCAGCTTTCTGTTATATAACAATGCATACTTTCCCTTTAGGAAGCAATGGGCTATGTGATCTTCACTCTGTTCTCGAGTGTGGATCTGTAGGGGAGATGCCGTATTAAAGGTCCTATAATAAACTAGCGGCCGATCTATAACGAGGGCTGGATCGAAAAGCTAGATACATGTGTAGCGAAGAGGGGAGATGCTGCTTTGCGTGTTAGCGTTGTTGGTTTAGGGTCGGAGTTGTAATGCCCGGCAAGGGTGAAAAGTACACAGTTCAAATGCTAGAGCGTGAAAGAGGTATATACGGGCATTTATTTTCGGATCGATAAAGCAGGAATATCAGCTGTTTTACGGGCACTTTCATGTTCTTTCTCTTCTGCTGTAACAAAGATCGTGTTCTCTCCCACTCGTAGGAAGCATAATAATGTTACGGAGAAACGTTGCGGATCGCGTGGGGTAAAATAACGTTGCTTTGGCTGCATGGCTTGATCGGGTAAGCTGGTCTTGAAATCTTGATTTCAGCTAAGGTACAGCCAAATTTCAAGGTGAAGGTCAGTGAGTAGGCGCAAAAGATGCTGATTGAGCACTTGGATCAGAAACGTAAGCTGTAATCAAACTGAAAATGACATGTTCCGAAGTACTTGAATGTAATTGCATTGCTGTGACTGCAATTTCCCTGAGTGTGTCTGAAAATTTGGTTTTGTGAAACTGCATTTTCCTTCTCCTGAATGAAGTTCTGCTTCGAATCAAGGTAAACGGATGGGAAAGCTGTAAATGGAAATGAGCCGGAGCTGGAATAAACATGGAAAGAAATTGCGGCGGCCGCGTTAAAAATTATTGCAGACTTGTCGTTGCCATAAAGCAGAGAGGGAATCAGGATGATGACGTTGCACACAGACGTGGACAGGTTGTTGCTGGGAGTCGTTGTCGTCGAAAATCATAAAGAAAGACGACGTCCATTTTCATCAAGTTGATTATAGACATTCATTCTTTATTCATTCAGTCACATGATGGTGGTAAATCAAAAAAGAGTGGCAATAGCTAGAGCAAAAAGAAAGAAGGGAAACGGAAGTCACATTCGATATTATGATTATATGCGTGGGTATCGGTAGTTTTGGTTGACATTTTGGTACGTGACGATAATATGTACGGGTATTAATATAACTTGGCGACAAAAGGATATTGAGCAAAGGGAGGTTTAATAGAGACCAATTTGTAAGTCGGTACAGCGAATTCCGATTTTGCCTTGAGTACAACATTGGTAGTTTGCAAGGCCATGAATTTTTATGTGGGAAGAAAGTACAAGAGCAACAACAACAACAACTAAAATGTATTATAATGGAAAGCTCATTAGAGACAGAAGGGAAGAAGAAGAAGATTGGAGTTTGTTACTGTCGAGTAGTACGCCGACTTTGTTGCTTGGGGCAGGTAGCCCCAGTCGGGGCAGGGAAGAAAGAAGAAGAAAGTAGACGCCATTTGTACTTACGGTGCTAAGAGCCCCGGTGGAAAATTGGCTGGACGAATTGGAGGATTATGAAGCCCACGGGGACAATTTGTAACGGAGCTGTGCGGAAGATTGAAATGAATAGCAAAAAGGCATTAAAGTTTGCTGTTAGTTGGCGGATGCAAGCTGGAAAAAGATTCTTCTCCAGAGACAAATGCTTCACCCGCGGAGAAGCGCAAATGGAGCCGAATGAGTTTGCCGATAGTCTGATTTCAACTTATTTTAGACAGTTAGTCCCAGTTGTTAAACTTTTAGATGCTGAAATTATCTGAAATCTCCTCTTTGAAACTCAGAATAGCCATAGAGAACAATGAAAGTAGCGTATCGAAGGCAAACGATAGATGGCGCTGCCGCAGTAACTGAGGAACAAGTTGCTGGAATGCGAAGCATGTATAAATTAATCAACAGATGCAAAAATTTATTTGCGAAAATACTATAGCAAGAATCTAAATCTTGTGTGTATTGCGCAAGAATCCGAAATAGTATACAGTTGATTACAGTATGAGAGCAGATTCCATAAAATTTTGATGGAATATTTTAGTTGGCGCGATAGTACAGTGTATAGAGCGGAGTCCCGGAACTTGTCGGTCTTGTGTCATTCGATACAGGCTCTGCGAGTATTTGTAACACTGGAACAAGATTTGAAAGAAGAAAATGAAAAAGAGACGCTTGGGAAACAAGAGCTAGTGGTGGGGCAAGGAAATGGGATGGAATCGATATCTCGATGATAACATGATATGAATATGGAAATGACCCCAAGCTGGAAACTGACAGCGTCAACACTTGAACAGGCCTTGGATGAGTGATGTAGCAGCTGGGCGTTTTTGAAAAATAAACAAATCTATCATACAATAGCTGTAAAGTCCAAATGAACAAGTTGCATATAGTTGGTAAAAATCTCTTGATCATCCATTACCTTGATAGGACGTAACTTTACGTGGAAGCATTCCTGAGAGCCGCCACTGGAGAAACACATAAACAGTTGCGCAAGTTCTGCTGCAGGATAGTGAACTCGGAAGTGCCCCGGAAGTTGAGTATATATACACACAATTAATTGCAGACGCTTCACAAAGTTTAATTTCGGTGGTGACTATTCCAAGAAAGTAGAAAATATTAAAGTAGCAATGGAAACGTTGCCAGAAGTAAACGGGAATGATCTCAGGGCTTTGCTGCGTCAGGAAGTCGAGAGTCTGAAGGCAAGGGTTAGAGCGTTGGTGGAACTCGCTGAAGAACTTGGTAAGCTAGAGTCGAAGGGAGGTTTTAATATGCGTTAATTTGCTGACAGCTAATAATTAATTTGACTTTGATTGAATTTTTCAGAAACCAAGAACATTTTTTCCACCAAGGACACAGCAGGCAAGAACGGCAAGTGGAGTAGTTCAGGTAGCAGCGCAGACTCAACGCCAGAAGACAAGAATAGCAAGTCCAAAGACTCGAGTCCTTCTGACAGCGACAAGTTCGAAGTGGTCGAAGCGGTTCCTGAAGGCAAAGGTGAGTTGTGTAATTTAATTAGCAAGAGTGCCGGTACGGTAAAAGGTTTTGATATATCTCTAGATTTAATCAAAATTTCCTTGTTATTCCTCAGACTTGTTTGGAGCTTCGCTGGACTTTGGTCAACAGGGCTCTTTTGATCCGTGGAACGAGAAGAAGGCTCCGCAACCGGGAGAAGACGTCGCTGGCTCGAACGCTGCTACTCCCAGTCTGCTCTTTTTATAAGTGCGTCATCTATCTTCTAGTCTACGTAATTTGTAATTAGAATTCCGTTAGTCAATTCTTGCCCAACTGTTTCTGAAATAGCAAAGTTTCTTTTGTTTACAATACGTTACGGCTAACGTCAGTATAGTCGACAAGTAGTTGTTTTAGTGTCTATAAAATAAGAAGTCTGTCTCGACTGGACGAAGCACGGAGATCTTTAGGGTGAATGATAAATATTTGCTAAACGTGATCCTGGTCGTTGTTTTGCCGCATTATTTATGTGAAGTGTTGGTGTGCTTACGACTACGACGTCGGTGTTGTGTACATTAGGAAACTTAATTGAATGCTATGTAAGGAACTAATGGAGCAATAATAATATCTCATGTTGTATTGTTAATTGCAAGTTTGATGTCCAATGCGTGCCTACACTTATGCATAGTAGATTAGGCTGTCGCACATGAATCCAAAAGTATTAATCGATAAGGCTTGGTGTACTCGTAGAATCATGATCATGAAGGAAGTGTATTGTTTGGCAAGAACAAAATGTATCATAATTGGAGAAGGTGGTTTTAAATAGGGTATGAAGAAGGATCGGCGGGGGAATTGAAAACGGGCAGGGTGCGATATGAGGTGATTAGGAAATAATGTTCGCAAGCCCCGGAAATGTTAATGGGAGAGGAACGAGCTCGGGTTATTTATGGGTTGTGGTAGTACGGCTCTTGTTTGTTGTAGTTGGGTTGCGGATAATTGATAAATTCTGTATCCGACTATAGTGAGCTTGACAGGGGAAAATTGGCTCCCAAGTAGTAGATTGGAACAAAGAGTGGGACCGACGTCTGAAGAATAATTTTATGCGCAACTAAATCTATATGTATGGACGTGTACTTGTAAAAAGAAGGCTCTCCGAGGCGAAAAGTTTGCCGATCGAATCCAAAGAAAACTTGAAACTTGTTGTACATGGCTACATAGTTGTGGCAACTTTTGTTCAAGTGCAAGTAGTCACGAAGAAGGCTAAATTGCGGGTGGGTATAGGACAAGAAGGAAAGCAGTGGTGGTAGTGAAGAGAGAAATGTGAATTAATGGAAGTGATTTTGAATCTGCTCGAGACTGGCGCTAAGGATAGATTAATGAGGAAAAGGTCTTGTGACAGATGGACGGAAGGAAGAAGGAGCAGGAAGGAATAATAGCCACGATAGCTTTGGAGAAAGCTAATACGGAAGTGGGAGAAGAAGAAGAAGCATTGTTGTTGGCTGGGAAAGTGAAAATCATGTGGTTTGGCTGTCTGTTTGTTAAGGGATCAAGTAGGGATGTGGAGGCCAAAAGTGCGGTCGATATTAGTATTCGTCCTGACGGCCAAAGAATGGCGGAGGAAAGCAACAAATTTTCATCATGTCTCATGTGGTCATCATCATTTTGTTGTGTCCGGGAAAGCGGTGTCAGCCGGAGAAGGATCGGATGTTGTTGCTTTCTCCAGTCATGAATTACCATGGATGGAAAGTCCGAGTTGAGTATCAGAGTGCAGAGGTGTGTATATGTATACATTTGTGGCAAAATCCGAGCTGGACGGCATGGGAATACGGGTTTTGTATATATACGACAGTGTGTTTGATGTTGGGATCGAATCAAGCTCAAGAATAGCTGACAAGGATATTGAATAGCGGGCAGAGGGAGGCTGGAGGAACCTCCTGGTATTAAAGATTCAGCTGGGAAGTGGACATGGATAAATAGGGCTGGTGTGGCATTTTACACAGATGCATTGGCGATTTGCGGATGTCGGACGGGCACATTAAGTATTTAGGGCCTTGGATGCCTCGGCGAGAAATGGATGAGTAGGTGGTGGTGGCAGTGTAGTGGCTACTGGATAAAAGATTGCTCCTGTTGTTTCCTTCTGTCGTAAACCGCCTGCTGTCCAATATATACGGCGGGATATGCGAGCCTCTGGACTTTTGCAAGTACCCATCGTAGGAGCAGCTGAAGTAAAAAATGTCACAGATGCTTTCTTGCAACATGTTTTCACTAAGCGGCTCCCATGTACATTATGAGAAAACAATTGTTGCTCCAGAGGCGACAAAAGACAATGAAAATTTAAAAGGCTTCACGTGTACGCCAAAGTGTTTTACCAGAGAATTTTTGAAAGGGCTGACGGAACCAGGAGTGAAACGGCGGAAGTGGCCATGGAACAGGTAAGTGGAGGAACTTGTTTTCAACTTTTCTTGAGTTTGGGCAGAAGAAAGTTAGAGTACATCAAGTTTAATTAGCTCAAAATTTACGAAGGCTATAAAGTAAAAGGGTAACCAATCTACACACTACACAAAAACCACTTTAGCAACTGAAACAGGCCTCTTTCTTGCTCCATTAAAAGGTAAACTGCAAGAGAAATTAATGATTAGCCGGCACCATCCTAGAATATTGTATTTTAATTTCCCAAATAATACTTTTTGTCAAGTCCCTGGAGACCTAAAGGGCCATTCAATGTTTTGAGCAAGATTGGCCTCTGAAGCACTTGAAGGTAGGTAAACTAGTGGGGCAAAGTTGGAGGACGTGGATAGTGTTAATCGGGATGTTGGTTTCCCAAAACGAGCAGCTGGCAGCATTCTATAACCCGTTACATAAAGACAGGTGGAGGAAAGGAAAGAAGCTCTACACGGACGAGGACTCTAGCGTGCCGCGGCAGGATTCAGATTCTCAGTTGTGTCTGAGGCACCATCACGGCAAGAGCTATCGAGTCTGTGGTAGATCAAGAAATTGTTGGATGAAAGAAAGCAGAGTTGCTTCGTGGAATATCCTTCAGCTTGTTCACAAGGTTTAGTGCATCAAGTAATTGGGAACTTGTATTATTGAATCTCAACAAAAGGTGGTTACAGTGCTAAAGAAATAATAAAATCTTTCTTGGACATTCTTACGTGGAGGTCTTTTAATTCAACTGACGAAATATTGTACTTCTGGATTTTCAAAGGTAAGAATTATAAAGCTTGACATGCGAAAATTAAGAACCTTTTGCCGGATCCCAATTAGCAGAGTATTAGTAATAAAGATCTATAAAGGATTTCTTGGCACTCGTTCCTCTGATCAGTCTTGTAAATGCGGGTATAACAACTTGTGTATTTTTCGTTGCCACAGCATTTAATTGGAGAAAAATCAGACCGGGTTGTTCCGGCACGCAACGTTTGTTTTGTCGGCGGGGGAAAAGTTGGCTGAGGGATTGATGGGTAGATTGGATGCAGATGTTATGTGATGGCCAACCAAAAAATTTGTAAGGAGTCAGTCTAGTAATGGTAAAAGTGGTAGTGGGACGGAGTAGTTTAAATTAAATTTGTTGTTGCGGTTGGTGGAAGTTAGTGAATGGGCGTGATTTTTGATTTAAGAAATTGGAAGATATCATTATGGAAATTGGCAACGAGTTGTTCGTTTGGGAAGATGAAAGAAGAAATAGATTTGTATGTAGAGAAAGAGAAAAAGAAGAATCCTACTGATCTGGCCGAAGACGACGAAGGCAGTGGCGGATGGTTGAAATGGCTGAAATGGCAATAGGAAGAAGAGAGAAAGATGAGGAAATAATTGAGTTTGATTAGTTACGGTAGAATGGGGCAGATAAAGGGAGGCGGCTGAGAGACGGATGGATTGTCGGGAAGAAAGAAAGAAATTGGCGACTTTGATTCTTGGAGTGACGACTACATAGGACTCCAGATGTGTGTATATACCAGTTCCGGTGGAGGTGTCGCCAACAAAAAGCAAGTAGGAAACGTTGTCGGCGGTACAGTATTTGATTAACACTGATGCCATCAACCTATTTATTTCCAAACTAACAGAAAGTAATAAATGTATCTTGCTAAAATCTAACGTGATTTTATTACCCTCTCGAAGAATATACGTTGACCAATAATCTCCGTGGTAAATTACTTGGCGGCCAAGTTGATCAAATTGATCAAGGATTGGACGTGAAAGTATGCAAGAAAAAGGCAAAAGAGAGAGAGAGAATGGGAAATATGTGGTTGTTTCCCCAGTCAGTGTAATGAAACAAAAATATATGTAAGTTTAATGGTTATGATTGTTAGCGGTTCCAGGTTGTGGTTGCCTACAAAGGCATGTATATGAGAAATGGTCGTGTTTCTAGTAATTCTTTTTTCTTTCTTGTTGTTTATGCATACTTGAGTACATGGCTGGCAAAGATCAAGCCGGTTGTGCAATTATGGTGGTGGAAAAATAATTTGGTTTTGTCATGGCAGCAGAATCCCTTGTACACAAAGAGCCGAGGAAATAAAAGGGTTGAACATTTCTTTATGGCGTAAGATCACAAGGGCGGCATGTCAAAATTAGACTGTTAATGCTGTTTCCATTGCTTCCGTTCAGCTGCGGCACTCGGTGCGTTACCAGGCAAACAAGACAAAAAGCAACTTTGTTGCTGCTGCGTTATAAGGGGATGATGTTTTTGAAGGTTAAATCTGGATGATAATGATGCAGAATAGGCTGCAAGTTTTTGTTTAGAGGAAGAATACGGAAAGTTTGTCTTGTCGACGGCAGCAGCGGATCCAAGTACACACGGTTTTGGTGGGCCTACGGAATCTGTTTGTGTAGGCGGTTGTGTGTGTCTAAGTGGTTGAAAGAAGGTTTCGAAGGTAATTTGTAGGGCTTTCTCTCGGGTGTCCCTGTGTTGAGTGTAGGCGGAAAAGGTTCGAGTTACGTTCTTGTGTCTGTAGTGCTATGGTAGTTGGGTAAGGATTTTAAATGATACACATAGCAACGACGGTGGCTGCATCGGAACGGGACGGGCATTTCGCTCCTGGAACACGTTATTAAGGCAGTGGAAAAGGGTAGAGACGAGGCCGGGTTCGCTGTTATGGAATTGGTCATGTGAAGCAGGACGTGACTTTAGATAATGTTCGTTTCGGGTTATTTGAGATGAGTGAGCAGGGAGAGAGAGAGACGACGGCCGAAGAAGAAGCGCGCGACTTGTGTATTTACAAGAGCGTCGACGACGATGGGGGAAAAGCGGAAGAACAAGTCGCTATGGAAAATAGAAGCGTTCGTTTCTAGCAAAGTTGGAATGGAATCTGCCTTGTAGTGATTCGCTAATGCGTTTGAACGCCTATATACGTGGTCCTTTGTTATGTGATGATTATGACGTTAGTGGTGTATGTTATGGTAAACGGGCAATTTAGTTTCTGATCTTGACATTAATGAAAGGGAGACGACGACGACGACGATTCTGCAAAAAGATTCCCGATCCACGGGTGTAAATTCAAAGAATGGTCTGCCCAAATTAGCAATAATTTTCAAGTACCTATTGTTTTATAGGCTTGCAATTTTTTTGTTTTAGCTTACTTAGATTTTTGAATGGATTTAATGAGGTTTGGGGAATGTGTTGTTAAAGGGATTTAATTACGGTGCTGAATGAGAAGAATGAAGGCGGCTTTGAGGTTGTTCAGTCAGAATATAGATCACTACAGATTTTTGTGGGACCGGAAGAAAGAGTATTGATTATGCCTATTCGAATGATACGTGGAGGAAATGAAAGAGTTTTTGTGAGTCTGGCTTCTGGAGTGTGCTGGTGGCGGTGGAGATTGATTAATGCTGATGGCGGTGCGTAAAGTTGCTGGTGAGGCTGATGGATCGGCTGGATCTTACAAATATTTGACATGGAGTTGAATAGATTAAAGGAGTAAATGGATGTTTTCAAAGTAGATGGAAGAGGTTCTTGTGGAAGGAGTGAAATCGGGTTCTCGTGGTTGTTGCAAGTAGTCGACTGACTAATGATGTTGACATGGAGTGTGATTGTAAGCGACTGAGCTGCGGCAATTAGTCTCAGTGGTGAAGTTGTAAGTGAGAAGAAGAAGAAGAAAAAGAAGAAGTATAAATGCTGAGATTATTTCGAAAGTGTAATATGTGGGATATGTATGATTTGTAGTTGAAAAAGATTTGTTTACTTGAGCTGGCGACGAAGAAGGGGAAAAGGGAGATTGAGAAAGTAACCAAGTACAAGACGTGTCACTCAGCCAGGTTATAACAAGGAATATTATTTTCTAATGTTGATTTTAGGATTGTAGACGAGATTGTAAAATTTCTGCCTCTAAATATTTTCTTTACACTTGGGTCGAATTAGACCAAGTTGTTCAAAGTGCTGATAAAAATGTTTGTACGAGGAGATATTGCCGTCGTTTTTACTTTTACAGGGTGTTAATAATGCTGCTTCTATTGCGCCGAAATCGGCTGTGGCTGGAACACTTATGGTTGAGCAAGCAATATAATAGTGGAAGCATGCCGACCGACTCAAAATGCATGTTAAGCGTCTACACTATAGTACACGGTCACTTGAAAAGTTTTCGAAATTGATTCTGAAGTTGAGCGTGAATTTTATCAAACATCAATTTGCTTAATGCTCGAAAAGAGGGATTAAAAGTTCAAAAGTTGTTATATAAAAGAAGTATGTTTGTAACAATTTTAGTTTTGTAAAAGAGTTATTATAGAGTCTGACAGGACAAGATGATGGAATGTGTGTGGAGCTGATAATGAGAAATGAAGTTGGACTGACTTGTGGTGGAAGGAAGGAGGCTCACAGCGGGGAAATGTCAGTTATGTTGGAAATAGTGGGCTTTAATGTGGTTGGAGTGCCGGCTGGATGAGTTGGTGAACGAGGATGATGGACAGGTTGTGTGATGCAGTGAGACTCGATGATGGCTGCAGAGGTGGGAGGTCCTTGGAATGAGTTGTAAAAGACGACAGGTGTTAATGGGAAGACGAATGAGCTATTGACGGACTCGTGACTGAGCAAGAGGAAATGTTACGCATGTTCAGAGATTTTGCGAATTTTTGAAATGAATCTCTTTGGCTTTCTGAAGCCTCAAGCAAAAAAAAAGAGCAGGAGCTGATTCTGCTCCGGAAGAATACGCTGGAGTGCAAGTCTTGTTTGGATAGCAGATGGTCCATCGTGGAAGTGAAGAGGGAGTTGAGTGGAATGTTTACAATAATTGCAACATTAGTGGTTAGCGGCAAGAGAAAAAGATGGAATATTAACTAGCAGAAAATATTTACTAGGGAGTGCAATAAATGAAGATGGTTTTGTGGTAAAATTGATTTTTGATACGTAATCACTCTTGAACAGGATCTGCGGTTCAAGTTATAAGGCCGTTTTGTGAAAGTTTGTTAAATATTTGTTAGTCTGTATTTTTTGAGTTACGTGCTGGAATCAAAAAATATTTTTTGCCGATACATAATATTTAAAGGAAAGGGGATACATAAAGGTGCGTGTTGGAATAATCAAGTTTGTTTTCATCGATGGATTTGTCAAGTGCGTGGGTGTGGGAAGCGGATGGATGTTGGCTTGGCTGCACTGATTTAATGAGGATTGCCGTGGGGGACTTGGAACGTGTACCAACAATGGAAACTTGTGCTACGCTTTTAGATTGAGTGGAAGCTATAGTTGGAACGTAGTAACGTAGCGACAGATTTTGCATTGGCTGACTGAGCAAATAGTAACGATTCAAGGACCCATGGAAATTTCACAGGCCGATAATAACCATGTAATAAATTGAACATGCTGTGTTCGCAGTTACTACTTGGACGCGGATTTTATGTTGGTGAATTTTAGTGATGGAATTGGACAGTAGCTTTTTGGGCTGTATGTGTAATGAGGGTGTGTACGGAGAGCCGTTAAAGTTATCGCCAGTTGGTGGAAGAGCCTTATCGTAAAATGAACATGTTTATTTATGCGGACGTGAGGATCGTAAAGAACAACAGGTTAATTTTGTATGACGACGATAATGTGACTGATAAGGAAAAACGGGTGGATGCGGGTCCAAGTGTATATATTTAAGCTGAGAGCTGATGAATCAAGGGACGTCGTTTGTTCATTCGATCGCTATGGTTTTTCCGGGGTTACTTTGAGAACAGGACGGAAATTGGTGTTGATACTGCGGCGGAAGGAAGCTTGTCTGACTGACAGAGTGCTTTGGAATGTCCATGTCAGAGGATAACCTGAATCTTTTATAAGCAAGTGCATAAGGTGATGTCACTGAACAAGATAACGCTGTTACAATGTCATGATCAGCAGATGCTGGCTAATGGTTGGAGTTTAGTTACTGACAACCATCGAAGTTGGTCCTAACCCACAGATTGGAACACCGAAGGCCCGTATACATTTTTGAAGCTAAATCGAGAGGAATAGTTAGGGTTGGTTCCAGACCCTGGTATCCAGGATAGGATGAAACAGTCCAAAACTTGTAAGTGCAATACCAGGAGGAAATTCGGAGCGGGATGTGGATAATGTGGATTGAGAATTCCCGGAGCGTTCATTCTTGGCGGGTATTTAAGGAGGCTGTAAAGTGGTTATGTTAGCCATTAGGCGGATAAGTGCATCATGACGCTGGTGACTCTTGCGTTGTAGTAGAGGAAATGAGACTTGAGGAGAAAGCGTAAGAGAGGGCGCGTGGGAGTTGAAGATTAAGATTCTATGTGCGGCTATCTAAAATGTATTGGGCTGCGTTCCTTCAACAGCTTCTCCGCATTACGCATTTACAGCGTACTTTTGCTTTGCGTAATGTCATAATACCTAAGAGGATCCGGTTGCATAAAACAGATGATGAGTTCATGAGGTTTTAAAAGAAGTACTTGTTCTGATAAGAGAAAAAAGTGATTCACAGATCCCAAGATCTGTATATATGTCTTGCGTATAATATATCTTAAAGGGGAAAGGATTCAGAAAAAAAGTTTCCAGATTGTTTTGGAGGTCGAGGGCGTGAAATACAACACGAAGGGTTCAAATTCAACAACTTTCAAGTGTGGCTTAGGTGGCATGTTTGAAAGAAAAATTTGCCGGTCAACTATAAAACTAAATTCAAGCTTTGAAGAACCTGCAAGAATTTGGAATTTTAATTCAGAAGGCCCATTTTGTAGATAGCATAAAGATAAAATAGAATGAGCATGCATTTGGAGTTACACAGGATCAAGCAAGAGTGTCCTGATGTTTCGCAAACTTGGAATTGCGTCCAACTATGTTAATTGCCCTTTAACGGCGTCAGAGAAAAAATGGCGAGAAGAGACAAAGAGACACAATATATAATTTCGTCTAGGAAATTGAAGATGCACTTTTGCATGGAGCGGAATGCGGATTCGGGTATGGTAGTGGCATGGCTGTTGAATTTCATTGTGTGTGGAACTCGGGAAGGTTTTATTCTTAATGCTAGAATTATGTTGTCATGTTTTAATGAAAACGGCTTAAGACTCTCTGCTAGACACACACAAAGGGTTTTCGGTTGGCAATGTTGAAGGGAAGCTATTTTTAGATGAAACAAGATATGAAATTCCGGCCGAATATTTACAAGGAGCGGATGAAGCGGGAGTGCAAGACTTATTGTCTTTGCTTCTAGAAGAAGAAGACTACAAGACAAATAGGTGTGTTTGGTGAAGACATGCTTTGTATCACCAAGACAAGAGTAAGTAGAAAAGGCGATAGTGATTTTGTTCCGGATACCCGAATAGCTTGAGGCAAGTTTCGGATTTTGTTGTTGTGATAACCGGCGTCCCAGCCGTCTTGTTGTTGTTGTTGTTGTTCTTTTGCCTTGTCGTTTCAAGTGTAGGGGACAGTAGACCAAGCAAGAGAGAAAATAGCGGAAGCTGAAGGTAAATAGGAAAGCGATGGATGTTATTGTAAAGAGTCGGTGGAAACAAGTATTGTTGTTCAAGAAGAATGTACATGTGTAGATGATAAATATAAGTAGGTTTGAATACCATTGACAGAATGAAAGTCACCTTTGGTTTTGATACTCTTCTATCTGTTTCTGTCCGTGGATGGAGGGAAAGGAAAGCAAAGAATTGTGACAGCCTGGTGCTTTCTTATTGGAAAGTTGTTGCAGTTGATCCAGAACCAGATTCCAGCTATACGTCGGATGACAACAGAAAATGTATTATTGGAAAAAGGAGAAAATATGTGGATTGAGAGCCTGTTTGATATTGTTTCAATCCTGTGAGAGAAGAAAGCAAAAACAGAGAGGATAAAGAACAAGATGAGATAGGATCAAGCTGAAAGCACAAGAAACAGGAGGGAAAACATGAAAGAATGTGAGAAGGAATTGGGATGAACAAGACATTTTATCATTATTGGAGCTTGTCTCCCATGTTTTGTAAACATGATGAGCGGCTTATCTGTATATAATATTTTTTGTGAAACTAGCTAAACTGTATTTCTAGCTACGAGTAATTTTTTTTTCAAGTTCAACATTTGTTGTATTTCACAACTTTGGCAAGGAAAAAAATTCTATGATCTGCGAACCATTGTTTAAAAAAATGGATGCCTTGTTACTTTGTGTACTTTGAAAGTTAATGTTTGTTGGTGTTTGTAATGGGTTGATGCAGTGATGGTTAATGAGCGTGACTGTACATAAGTGTGCATGTGGAGAAGGTTGTTGATTGAGTGATTTTTTGGGTGCGTGGAAAGAAAAGAAAGAATGCTGTTGTTAGTGAGTTTCGGAAATGAGCCATTATGGGGATGTTGGGGTGAAGTAGATGGTCTTGTAGGTTGTAATTGAGAATGAATGGCGCGGAAATGGAGACAGTTTGAATGTGGTCATGAAAGGCTGTTGTTTGGTCTTCGTCAGTGGAAGAAGAAGAAGAAGCAACATGTAGAAGCGGGCTGCTCAGGAAGCAAGATTTGTCGAATGGTGAAAGTCAAGAAGAGAAGGATGTGAAAGTATATAGCTGAGATGAGAGAAGATAAGAACAAGTTGAACAAGCTGCGGCTTTAAGTGAATAGGAGAAGAGTAGAAGAAAAGGCGGCCAAGTAATTGGCGGGCTTTTGTGTCTTAGACGAGGAAGCTTGTTTAGAAAATCTCCAGTTGAGTTGTTGAAGAAGTTTACTGGAGAAAAGACTTGGGAGGATCTCTCGCTTTGATTGATTGGAGTCATGTTGGTGCTTGGATGGATGAGAGGTCTGAATGGATATTGAAATGTTGAAAGGTTGCCACGAGATGAGTGAATCAAGTAACGTCGGCAGGTTAATGGTTGTGCTTTATCAAGTATTAGCAAAATTGGATTGACTGCCTGTGAAAAGTTGCCGAGGCCCAGGGCTTTTCCCATGCGTTGGAACATGATCATGATGAACAACAACAAGAACAAATGTTAGAGGGCCTGGAGCAAGAACAAAAGAAATGACGGCGGTTGGTACTACGGCTATAGTACCCGAAAAAGTCCATCACATGAAAAATATTCGATACTTGCCAGCAAAATATTGCGGTGTTTTGCATAGGAAAAGTTGGTTGTTTCGGGTACAAGTATGGTACATGAGGACGTGATTTGTCTGGTAATGACGCAATTTGGAAGAGAAATTGATAGGGAGAAACCAAGGGCACATTTGCTGCAGTGTATATAAATGTAGGGATGATTAGGATGAGCCGCTGTTACGGCGTTATGTATAGTCTACATTTTGTATCTCGTTCTTCATAAGTACGTGGTACATGTGTCGTCGTGTAAAATGGAAATGTTCTGGTTTTGCTGGGAAAGAGTCTTGAGGGATGGCGAATATTTAGTTGGGTGGGGAATGCGTATGAAATAAACTTTTTACTGCTCTGCATTGCTTCACAGTTTAGTAGGGGTTGTTTAAATGAAGCAAAGCGCAACAGAATGAATATAGCGGAAGTGAAATCAGTGGAAATGGTTGGATGGAATATTGTGTTTGCTTGCTCGTGTGTGTACATGTTTGTAGTTTGGCGAGATGAAACGACGGATTCAGCAGTTGCTTATGTAATCAAATGACTTCTTGAGTGCTCAAAGCCTGGAATCTGTGGACCAAAGTATCGAAAGAAGAAGGAGACTATGACTGAATATTGAAGAATAAAAGGAGAAAGGACGACAAACTAGTTGAAGGGGATGGACATTGGGTGCAAAGAAAATACACAAGCAACTTTGTCTACTTTGTATACATAAGGGCGAGTAAAAAAGAAAACAGTTGGAAGGGAGAAAGAAGTTAGTGTCGTAAAAGAGCGGCTTCTTGCGTTTGTGAATAGAGTTATTGAAGCGAAATGTGGATATTTGGATGAGGAGTGTGTCATGAGCGAAAGATGAAATGAATACGGTCAGTTGATGCAGAAATGGAGTGTTGATGGTGAAAGTTTCCGGTTTGAAGGAGCTGTTGGCTGCGTACGTGTGCAAAGACATATACATAACATGAGCTGGGAGTTGAAGCTTTGTGAATTTGGGAATCCAAAAGTGTCTTCCAGGCGATCGTGAGTGGGTTTGAAAATATTAGTTGTGGAGGAAGAAGATATGAAGGTTGGAAAAAGTTGGGTTGATTAAATATGCCGAGTTTTAAAGAAGAGAAATTACATGTTCAAATATTGCCTCACTTGATGATTTATATGCAAGGCGGATTGTGGAGGAGGAATAAGATCAAGTGTGCGCGCCGCAAAAGACTTTTTGAATTGGTGTAGGATTCGGGCGGGCGGGAGTGGAGCGCGGGAGGACAGACGCAGATTTTGTCCCAGTCACAGATGCGGATGACGTGAGTTTAGTCGACAGAGAGCAAAAAAGAAGGCTAACATACGGAGAAATTGTATATTTTCTTCAAGTCAAAATGAATATGAGAAAAAAATCCAGTTGTGGAAAAAACTTTGTCGGAAGGGCAAAGATTAGGGAGAGCGAGCAGATACAAAATTGTTCCAGTGCGTATGTACACAAGTTTTGTACAACATGCAAAAAATTGGCACAAACGCTGCCGCAGTCAGAAAAAAGAAAGAAACTTTTTTATAAGGTTTGGATCAAATGTTGATGAAAGTGAAAGTTTTGGGACGCGGGTTTTCAAAGGTGAAACTATATGGTCGGATGACAGAAATGTAAAGTAGGTAGCGCCGGATGGTGACACGACACGGACACGGGCAACTGAAACGATGGAATGAAAAAAGAAAAATAGCGAGATGGAAATGAGCCGGTATGAGTGACTGCTGCGCTTTGGGCTTTCACTACTTGACGCTTTTGGCGTTACGGAACGATTCAAGTTTCTTGATGCAGCAAAGATATGTCTGAGTTGTAGTTGTCGTGTGTGGGGATTCTGATGCTGATGAGAGATAATGTTGTTAGGGCGAGAAGGCAACAGGATGCTGAGCGCTGTTTCAGCTCAGGTGTTTTCGTTTGACGGAAAAGTTTGTCGGTGAGATAGTCAGTAAGAGGTTTAGAGGAAATTGCGAATTTAATTAGAAAGTATTAGTAAAAAAGAGGGAAATAATTTGTTTTGAACCGCACAGACGGAGGCAGAAGTGGGATAGAAAGTTGAAGATATTTGAAAACACTCGAGTACATGCACTGTTTATACACGTCGAGAGAAATCTCTTGAGATGGATGCGCGGCGGTCGCGTTTGTAGGTAGAAGAGAATTCAAGTTACTTTGTGTACACACAAGTGGGAGAAGGTATGAAGCAAAAAGAGAGAAAGATAAAAGACTTTTGGAAGGAAAGCAGGCAAGTTGTGTGTGTGGGAAAAGTGAAAGATGTAATTGGGTCGGGTGTTTTGGTAACCAACTGTTGCTTGGGAACTGCGGCTTTGAACAAGTTTGAGCGAGTTGAGGTTTGTGTCTGCCTATGATTCCACTCTGACTCGCTCAAGTTTGCCCCGAGAAAAGAAGCCGGAGAATTAAAAGTTAGGTGGCTTCATTGCGGCTCCCGGGATTTATACTTGGAGCGCTTCTTTTTCTCTCTTTGTATGTTCTTGAGCGTGTGGTTTGTCAGGGATTTGGAAAGTAATGCCTTGGTTTGTGTATGGCGATTAGACAAAACGGACAGATGCTGCTGGCTGGCTGGTTGCATTTGATGCAACTACGTAATTTACAGTAGAAGAATTGTTCGCTCAAGGTTAGAAAAACGATCAAGTGTAGCAATAAAAAGGTGACGGATTGGCAAG
This sequence comes from Sphaeridia pumilis, assembly GCA_034698345.1. Classification (NCBI taxonomy): domain Eukaryota; kingdom Metazoa; phylum Arthropoda; class Collembola; order Symphypleona; family Sminthurididae; genus Sphaeridia; species Sphaeridia pumilis. The sequence continues at coordinate 41,753 of JAQGBJ010000272.1, forward strand.
TGAAAAACTTTTTAACGAGGAGTGGGAATCCAAGTAAGTTGTTTATGTAAGCAGAAGAAGGCGGATGAATGAGCTACAGCAGGAAGGAAATGGAGGGTAAGTTTGCTGTGAGAATGCAAGTTTAAAATATATATTTCAAGATGAAGGCTAAGATTGTACCCGCGGAATATAATGGATGTTGAAAGATTCAAGTTTGTTGTTGCTGTAGGACACGGCTGAAGAAGACGATTTCTTGCTATACGTAGCTCCCTGTTAGCTTTAGAAAAATGGAGGCCAAGAGCTTCGACTATTGTTAGACGGCTGATGGGCATTGTGTATTTTTATTTATGGCATCAAAGTATCAAGTGGTTGTTACGTGTGCTGAGTCACAGAATCCGTATGTTGTTTCACAAGGAGAGGAAGGCGGCGGAAGCCAGGAACCGTGTGTTAAAATCTAGTTTCAAGTTAGTAGGAGTAGTGAAACAAGGTATTGTATTCATCGTCACGGGTTATGGAAAAAGGGTTTACATGTCATGAAATACAGAGAAGATTCCTTGTATTAGGTTACAAGATTCGGCTCAAAGAATTTACAACAAAATATATTCTGGAAATTGTAAGGGGTTTATGAGTTGGTGTTTTTATGTCAGATTGAACAATCCCCTTTTACCAAATATTGCAGAAATTATTTGTAAACCGGCAGAAGGCAAGTCTGACTGAAATATTGCAATATAAAATAACTTACAATTTCTTTGCTGTTTTAGGTGACTATTGTGGCCACAACCAAATCCTGCATTTTTCTAAAAAGGTAAGATTTTGTAAGATGTGAAAGTGAAAATACTTAAAAAGCTAAGAAAGGATTTCTAGAGGTAGCAAGGAGGAAGTGAGAAAGATAAGTAGAAGCAAATTGGGTAAACTCTATGTTGGTGAAGGGTAATTTAATATCCGAGGGTAAAGAGGGGTAAGGAGGTTAAAATTGGGCTTGTTGTTGTAAATTGGCTGGCGAATTAAGTTTGGAAGAGGTTTTCCAAGTTCAGCTCCTTTCCTAATCTCAAACGTGTATTCTACAACTATACTGTTGTGCTTACATATATGTGAAAGGCTGATAATGGGTGAAAGTTGTAAGATTGAAGGAGAATGAATGAGTAAATTTTCCGGAGAATTAAGTTTGAATTAAGGAAAATGTTTTGTGCTTATGTATGTTATGGGCACAATGTTCCTTGATTGTTGAGTAGGAAAAGGAAGGGGAATCAAGTGAACGAGGTGAAACGTGAATAGTATTCCGGAAACTTTGTGAATACCGTGTGATGAGATCGAAAAAACGTACATAAAGGTGAGAGCACACGTACAAACTGTTGGATGGTTTGGGGAAAACCAAAAAACTTTTCCAACGAAAGAAAAATATATCTTTGAACGATTCTCAAAGAAGCTTTCTCATGCTCAATTTTTTATTCCGGTTACAAAAGTGTTAGCAGAATAGCTTTGAATTAGTCGTCTGCGGATGAATTTTGAATTGACTGAGGTAAAAGTAAGTACAGGGATATGAAACATGTGACTGGTGTAAATAGTAGGTTGGGTTTTGTCGGAATATGGTGCAGGATTTTGGTAAGTGGACCTTGTGTGTTTTGTGTGAAATGAATTATGTATATGGTTGGGGTTGTGTAAAGCACGCAAAGGAAATCAAGGGATGTCCATGATGGTCTGGCGGTGGAATGATTGTAATCCATGTCGTTGGTGGAAGCGGAACAAAGTGGTCCGAGGTGGAGAACAAGGTTGGGGAATTTTACCGCGCTCTTTCTCCCGTTGTACTTTTAAAGGCGGAGAAATTGCAGGCGCGTAACTAATTATGGCAAAGTGGATGAGCATGACGAGGAAGGAAAAGGGTGAATACGTTTTGATTACATGTATACAACACATGTTGTGTTATACGGGCGCTGGACAGGCGAATGACGGGCAGGAGGACGTGTACAAGTGGGCGATGTTGTTAATGAATTATTGAGTGGACTGTCCGGTAGTAGTATAGTAGTGGGAAATTTTCGGTGGGGAGAAAAGTATACCAAGTTCTCACAGTCCGTCTCGAACCGAATAAATAACACAAGAGGTGCTATCATGTACTTCTAGTGCCCTGTAAGATAGCCTGAAATGATGAATTGCATCTGATGGAACCCGGCAGTTGTAAGTGGGTAGATAATTTTGTTGTACGAAAGAGAAGCTAATTAAAGCCCGGTAGCTTTTAGGAAATTTCATATTGTCCAGAAACTAAAATTGGCGGAGACATGGCCGACAGTGCTATTAAAAGTTTTTAGCGGTATCGTACGATGGATACGGCTCCTTTGTTGTTGATAGGAGTTGATTGAACAAGATTGGGAAAGATGGGCTCAAGAGGTCACACGGCAACATGTAGGCAGTCTGAGTGAAACGGGAAATGCATATACATACGTGAAAGACACAACAAGAGACGTCAAAGAATACATGCGAAAAAAGGTAGGTAGCTGGCAGAGAAAGTGCACTTAAGTGGCTGTCTGGCCAAGTATGATGGGATGGGAAGAAGGACCTATGGGAATGAAGTTGAAGAGCACTTGGATAAAAAGAAGAGGCAGCCGCGTAAAAAGTGCTGTTTTACCGTTTGCTATATAAGAAGCAACGGTGGGAAGCCGTAATAGATTTTGTGTGTGCAAGTACTGCTTTTTGGCTGGATTGTTTGCCGTCTTGTGGTCAAGGAATAGAGTTGTTGGGGGTGATGATGTATTTGGACGAGGGGAAAAGGGTGGAATACGTATATACGCACGTCAAAAGTGATGGCCGATGGTCAAGGAGATTAAAAGGCTGACAAGATGGTGAAAGCTGCGTGCGTGGATGGCCGTCAGGAAAAGTGGAGACGATGATGTCCACGTGGAATTAGTCAGGTATTTTTATAGAGAAATGTCTTTTGGGGCAACCGACTAGGCCTGTTTACATGGACGTATGAAAAACTGAATCAAGATGGAGAAATGGACTGGAGGCACCGAGGGGAAAATATTGGTCTTTGATTTCTTGTGTCAATATATCGCTCTAGTGCTCGCTGGATGGAAAGGTGAGCAGGTTGGTATGGAATTACCTGAGGGCCTTTTGGGCCCAGAAAACTCGGCAAGAAAGAAACAAGTCGACAGACTTGTGGAAGAACATAGGTACGATTGAATATGTAGGCGCAGGAAGGGTGGGGGAGACGGACGGCCGAAAGGAAAGGTGGAAATTAGAGAAAATTGGCCCCGCTTGATAATGATGAGGGAAAGTAGGCAAGAGAGAAGGAAGACGAAGTAAAGTCGATATTTTGTTTGATAAGCAATTTATCACGCAATTTTTTTGTGAAAGTAGCCGCCTGGGTTGTTTGTGCAAGACGAAGCGGGGTGAAAGGCAATTTTGAACACGATATATGTGCTCTGGCCTTTGTTTGTACTTGTGATTGAGGAGGTGAAAAGCTTTTGCTGGGATTGATTTAGTTTCTGTATGCCGATTCTAGTCTAGTGTTCGCGTGCATCCTAATGCTTGATTACGGGTGGTCGCGGAAGGCAAGAAGAGGTGTGTTATGCGGGTTAAGTGGGGGGATTTGATTGAGAAATTGATGCGAAAATGAGAAATTGATTGGCGTGTGTCGCTTGAATAGTCTCAAGGGTTCCATTGAGATTTTGTCATGTCAGGAGTTGGGAAACTTGAACCGGTTTCTGATACCAAAGTAATTTACAGATTTGAAATACGAATTTGATCACCAAGCAGCAATATACTGCAAACTTGAATTGATTTTCTTCCAGTGAATTTAGTACGTTAATGACTGAAGCATTTTGATGATAATTGTTTAATGCAAGTCCTGGAGCATTTGGACGACTGGTTGCTGACTTGAGTCCCGTCATTCTTCACTGATAGCTATTAGCTGCTGCCAAAACGTCAGAATGTGCAGTAATTGGTATGATTGAGAGAAATGGATCGAATGATGAGGGATGAGATTTGTTTTTTCTTTGGGTTTGTCCGCCGGCTGCCGAGCGAGTTCTAGTGCTGGATACATTTCAAAATGGCTTGATACAGTATTTAACTGGTTTTTGTTGTATATATACTGCTTAGGCATAAGTGGTTCGAGTCAGTTTATGTTTACAAAATTTGAAAGCTGTACATTTGTGATAAGTGGACGAAGAACTGAAAGGTTTATGTTTGATGGGAATGAATGATGTGTGTGGGAAGAAAGGCCCGGAGGGATTTCGATATTGCGATCTAATATACGGGGAGAGAGAATAGACAGGTAAAATGTAAACTAGTTGGTTTGGGGGTGGTGGGGAGCTGAAATAATGCACGTGTATGCGTATCTTTTGCGGTATTCAAGGGAAAATATTTACGGTTGGTTGGCTGGGCCAGATTATAAGGTTACCATAAGCTGGGTGTGTCTTTGGTGGCGTGTAATGATATGCACAAAAGTATGGCGGCTGGCTGGTTAAGGTGATTTGACAGGAGATGGATTGAGTGACGGAACGAGAGGATCCGGCTGGAAAAGATATGTGTACAAACAAGCACGGAGGCAGATATCAAGTGATATTTCAAAAGTCTGAGAGAATCCTCGACGAGATGGCTCATGGGAGAAGAAATGGGTGACGGCTGCCGTGGTGAATCACGTAATATAAAAGATGAATGTTGTTTTATTTCGGATGGATGGATGCAATTGTGTGGAAACAATAGAGAGAATTGGATTGGAAGCAATGTAGTGTAAATATATTCCCGAGGACATGTTCTGCTCAATTTTGAAATGTTGATGCAGAGATGGATGATGGATTTGGAATATTTTGCCTGCGCATCAAAGAGCGTTTTTTATTGAATATCCAGTTGGAAAGTTATTGATTGAGCATGTTGTCAAATGGAATTTCAATTAAAGTTTCTGGCTGACTGAATGGCAAAAGTTTTCAAGTTTTTCAATATGCAACAACAACAACAACTATGAGCTGGAACTATATATTATATCGGGTTGTATTTATGGCCTCGAGGGCGAAATTGCAGAACGGCAGGAGCATTCAAGAAGGATACACTTCGGCCAAGTAATAAACCTGGAGAAACATTGACTGAAAGGTGGCTAAAAGTTGGAGATGATTGAGGAAAATTATTATGATGGGAAAATAATAGGTTGATTGATATAACTAGTTGGCTGGCGGGTATGTTGAAAGGACAAAGGAGAAAAGGCAGTGAGACGGCATGCCGCGAAACATGGGCATTTAATGAGCCTCCGATTGCGTAAAATAAAACACACTGTCTAGCCTGGTATTACAGAAGCAAAGTGGCAAAAGTAACTTAACCATGATGGATAACCGACCTTTGGCTATACACCAAAAAAATTATACGCCAAATCCATATCGAATTATTCTTGAAAAGAGAAAAAGTGTTTCTCGATATTTCGGCATATTTGGGAGTAACAATTATTGTTGGCGTTGGAACAAAGTTTGACTTTGCGGTAAAGCTAGAGAATTCACCACTACTTCGGAAAGTTGAGGTTTGTTGACAGAGACAATAGCCAAAGAGGGAAAACGCGGCTGGTTTTTGAAACAAAGGAGAAAAGACAGACAGTAACTTTGGAAGGAGTAGACAGCGAAGGAAAGTATAAACAGTACACAAAGTGAATTTTGAAGTAGAAAATTGTATGCGGGAAAAGTTTCGAGATGAAATTTGGATAGTTTGTAAGGCGCCGGAAGTTGGAGGAAATTAAAGGTTGCAAACGGCAAAATGAGAATGAATGGACTAAACTCACAAGTAAGTGATACATGTCTAACATAGCTGGAAAGGTGCGCTGCCAGACTGGAACAAGCATAGAGGGCTTTTGCACTTTATTTTTTGCGGGTGACTGGTTCCCGAGGTGCATATAGGAAACTTGTGCAGATTTACCTGGCAAGTTTGGATAAAGCTGAATGGATGTACAACGTGGACTATGTCTTGATTCAGCTTATGCTTGGTGTATATTTTGTATGCTTCGAACGCGTCGTTCTGTAATAATGCGATGGCATACAATAAACATAACAGCCTTTGTTCTAGCAAAAGAGTTGCAGGATGAAAGTTTTATATAAACTTTTCCGTCAGACAGAAACAGACGAGAACAAAAGTGAAGGAAATCTGATGGTTTAATAGAGCTAAAGTAAGAGAATTGTCGGCTTTTAAAGCTGATACTGCAAGTGAAAGGGAACAGCGGCATTTCTAGATAGTGCCCATATTGCCAGGTACAGGCCATCCAGAATAATTTTTACTGTAGCCGAAAAAGCCTTCTAGCATCCTTCATAAAAATTGCATTTTACGACAAAGTTGGTGTCTTGGTTCTTGTACTTTACCATGTTTTTCTTTGGGTTTTCTTGAAGCTTTAATGTTGCTTCACGGCCATAAGCCTTTAAGCTACAAGTTTTTCTTTTTTGCTTTGTGACGAGAAAGTTGAGTTTGATGTTTATATACTACGCTGTGTTCGTCAGCTGGATTATCAGCTGACATGCCAAAAACGCTTCTTAATTCACATACAATCGTCAATGTGTTCTCTGAAAACGCTTCAAGTTGGGTATTCGGCTAAATTTACGTCATCTAATTGCTCACTGAAGTTTATGGTGTCTTTCTTTTAGTGATCGAGGTTGGTATTCTGGCGTCGGCTGTTGCCAGGTAGAATGGAAATTTTAGGAGAAAAGGGATATGTGGTTTACGCGCATTGAAATGATAATAAAAACACAGGCAATTTAGAACGGGATCTTTCTGGAACATGCATATGTACGTACATGTGAGGTGTAAAAGGAAAAATACGCGGGTCATATGAACAAACGGAATTGCAACTGCCGGGAGGAAGAAAGGGAAAAGCGGGTATTTTAGTGCAAGATGTAAAAGCTGATATAAATGCTGCAGAGCAAGGTTGTGGTGGTGAAAGTGTCTGTTTTCCTACCTGTCTTGGCTTGAAAATATACAAAGATCGGTGTTATGATTATGACGAGTTTTGTTATCGAAGGCCGTAAGATTTTATGCTTCGGGGAGAGAAAATCGCAAGACAAGAAAGATAGTCGTAGAAAAAGGTAAAACAAAGGAAAAAGTAGTTTCAGGAAAGAAATTATATAAAAGAAAAGAAAAATTACAGTACAAAGGGTTGTGATGCATAAATGCCTCTGAAAGCTGGTGTAGGGTAAGGTTATTCACTTGGTGGTACGTAAACGACTTGATATTTGTTTCAACCAAATTTACAGAACAAAGCATAAAATATCTGAATTATGCGCAGTTGTAAAATGTTTTGGATTTTTTTGCAAAAGTATAAACTAAGTTGCGAAATATCTTCTGTCCAGCCTTGAATTGCTGCGTCTGAAATCGTACAATAGTTTTGGTTCACATTTGGCAAAATGACTTTTTTGCATACTTGAGCCGTAGTTGATGGCGTGTACAGTAAGTTGTAGAACAGGGTCATAAAGAGCATTTATTAGGTCGTATATGAATACTTGATAGAAAATTAGACGGCGTATATGTAGATGGATATAAACCGAGATTTGTGAGAAGGCGTATTTAATGTTTTTACTGTTGGCGAGCTTAAGAAGAAAGTAAATGCAGAACCGACTGAGATTGATAAATTCGCCGAGTCTTGTTTATTCCAGCTGAATGAAAGGATCAAGCCTACACAATATAATCACAACTTGCCCAGAATGTACCAGCTGGACGAATTGATTTAAGAGCTGTTATAAACAAAATTGACATGTTTTATGGTTGAATAGTGGCAGTTAAAGTAATTTAAGAGTTGTTTGGAGCTGGAGAAAGTAATGACTCGGAGTTATGAGAGGAATTTATGTTGTGGCAATATTGTAAATATACATAGCGTAGGACGAATGAAGGAGAAAGCTGTTGCGAAATTGCCGGGGTAAGACCTTGTATATAATTTACATGTATATTTGCAAAATGGCAAACGTATGACGTATGTCATAATCTTAAATTAAGCGGAGAAGTACCGAAAGATAAGAGAGAGAAACTGGTGTAGAGGCGAAGTGGGAGAAACGTTGAAAAAGTGGCGCTGTCATACGGTTTTGACATTTGGCGATTAAACTCGGGTAATTGAAATAATGATAA
>JAQGBJ010000273.1:0-49781 GCA_034698345.1 Sphaeridia pumilis
TCTGGTTTTACGTTGTTTTGCCAGAATATATTAAACGGGTAAGATACGGAATCATTTAATCATGGAAGTGAATCCCATTTCTCTGTATAAGTATACATGCAGATCTCGTCGCGGGGAGATGCGGGAGCAGTTTTGTAATGGCCATTCCGTATCAAGATCACACAATTCGCGTGGTCAGTCAACATGGATATAGCAGGACAACCTTCACGGCCAATGAACCAAATGTCTACTACGAAAAATAATTGCAATACCTAACAGTCCTTCGACCTTAACAGTCTTCAAGCTAATTTGTATTCAATCAACCTTCGCCCGGCTACCGAGAACACTGAGAGATCAACCCACCGAAACCCACGTATTCCATGATGCCAACTTCACCTCAAACTACTTGTGTGCAAACGTTTCCTCGTTCCATGAAACTTGCCACCAATTTACCTTAATCGGCTAACCCATTGTTATGCAATCAATCCACTCGGGTTTTTGACGCCCAAGCGTCCACTGCAATAAACACTTGCTGCTACTAAACTTTAAAACCAACAACCTCTCGTGAAATGTGTCAAAAGCGTTTGTTCAACTTCTTCTCACAGATCATTCGCAATCTATAATTAAAAAGGAGCATCTTTAAATCAACTGGTAGTTGCTGGTAGTGCATTGCGTGTGCTGACAACTTCCACAAGTTGATGATGAATAATAATTATTAATGCCGTAACGGTTAAAGGGGATTGGAAGAGTAATTCAAAAACCTTTACACCGGAATGGTCCGAGAAAAAGAAGAATAGGCTCTGTATCTTACAATTCAAAGTTCACCGTTTGCTCGACTGGCTTTATGGTGCGAGAAAAGTTCAAATGCGGAAAAGAATCAATAAACCAGGGGTTCAGCAAGCAGTCATGTTAAACTGAAAGAATCGTAAATTTGTTACACATTCGTTTTACACGAAACCCGTTAAATTCGCCTTTCCTTCCTTGCTAATTTTTTGCAACAAAATGTTGTTGTAGCAGAAACTAAATATGCAGCTACTTGTGCTTTACAGCAGCGTAACAATAATCTGGCATCATTCGGATTTTTTGCAGAAAGTTACGATCCGGCAGAGAAGTCTGCCTGACGAAACGAATTAAAAGCTATATAAGAAACTATAAGCCATTTGGAGAGAGCAAATACCCATTTGAGCATCTGCAATTAAATATGTGCCGCAGAACTGTACTTCTTGCAACTTACTTTCTTTACAAAGCCGTATACCTGTGTTTGCGAAATGGGAGCTTTTACTGATGCTTCGGGCATTTTAATAATTCAGTCAAGGACTTGGTTTCTTGAACGACGTCATGCCAAAGAACAATGGAGAAATTTCAGGGAATCTGCTGAATGTTCAGAAAATGAGTTATTGACATTAGCAACAAGTGCTCTCAAACTACTGAGAAAAGTAATTTCAAACAATAGAAAATGAAACCATTATTTTTGTCCTTTCCTTCTTGAACGGCTACTGGTGCTATCCTGTGAATAATCTGGCGAGAAACAAAGCCCATTCGCTTCCCCCAAGACGTTCACCTGTTGCCCTTGATTAGTCACCGGATCTTTACCGGCTCTGCACAATAACTCTCGATTCCAATTAGCTGCTTGTTGACTCAAAAAGATGGTTGCAAATCCATAACGGAGCGGATAACGTCCATCTAATATTGCATGTAAGCTTTATAAAGTTTATGTCAAGCCGTAAAAAGGGTAAATTATTCCGCTGATCTAACAGTAACAGTAGCTGAACCATTAGAGCCGGCTGATCCTTATCCCGCAAGTCAATAACATTTATTGAATGACAGTTAATTGAAGACAAATGGTGGCTTTTACGGCTGAGACAATAAAACTACCGAAAAAATAACTTACGACCGACGGAAAAACGCATTGAAAGTGAAGTTTGTTTGATGCACTCCGACAGTAGCATTTTGCGGATAACATGTCATAGGACCATTCACAATTATTGTTACCAGCACCTGTTCTACCAGAAAAAGCGAGTTATGACGCTGTTTTCTCTTTTGGCTTATGTTGTTTACTAACTACTGCATGTATATAATCTTGGGAACTGGTGTGTCTGTGTACAATTGAGATGGTATAATTAATCAAAATTCACTCTCTATTGAACTTGATCAAGTAGGTGGAATTGTCCAAAGCTACAAATTACAACAGTAATCACTCCAAATTTCGTGTTGCACACACCTGTCTCCACTTTGACTATAACCTATTATCAGCTTGTTTGCGAATTTTTCCCTGCAACAAAATTGGCAACTTTTACTTATCTATTTACTACTTTACTGCCTGCCACATGGAGTCGGTCACAGGTTTTGATTAAAGGACATTGAATGAATAGCTGATGATGGTTCCTGCATAGCGCCTGCAGTATAAAAAGTTGCATTTTAAAACCAGGTACAAGCCAATAATGTACGATACGACAGGCCAAAAATTATTATCTTGAAATGACACCTGTTTGTTCAGGTAGAAAAAGAACGTCTTTATGAATATGTACAAGTGCAGGATGAAAATGACATTGAACATTTGTTGCATTTCCTCGGCTTGTGCATCGAACATGATAAGGAGGGAAATTAAGCAATTAGCAGAGACGAACGGGAATGAAAAAGGCTTGTGTGTTTTGCAGTTAAGCTCTGAGATCGTGACGTCACTTGCAACTTCTTGAAGAAAATGAAAAGATGCCTGGCAGGAATCTTTCTTGAGGTTGATGAGTATGTACTCATCATCATCGAGAAAGAATCCCAACTTTTCGTTATTTAGGTTAAAGAATGAGCATGTCCTCCGCAGATTACTCGAGGAGGATTCAGCCGAGAAAATGGGTTTCTTTGCAAATCCTCGTTGCCGTATTATCTAGGCCAATTCCTGAAGCAACGATTCTAATTAGGACTTCCGAGTGTATACCGAGATGGAGAAGAATATGAGAGACCGCCGCAAACAATTTTTTATTCTTCAGCCAGCAAGCTGCATTCCAACCATGTACTTTTACCGGTGCAAAATGACATTGTCATTGATGTATGGGGAAAGGGAGACTGGCATTCGCATGCAAACTTTCCACTTGTAGGTCAAATTAATGCCCGAAGTGAGTGGCGGCAGCGTCAGAGTAATCAAGTGCTCATGTATCATATGAGACCGTGCTGTAAAACTCTGTTCAAATCCGGCTGGATAAATTCTCTCGAGACATTTCGTCGCCTGAGGGCTTGGAGCGCTTCAGGTGGCAAAACGTAAATGATGTATTTGGGGAAATGACGTGAAGGATCATGTGTTGTTTATGTCTGCTTGAGTGGGTTGGCGAATATAAAATTAATTGGATGATAAATGTTGATAACCATGTTAAAGTCATTGAAGCATAGAAGATTAATGTCCGACTCAAGTCCAACGACGTGCTAATTAGTGACGTCGTGGTCATACAAAAAGAACCAATTATGATGCGAATCCTATTGTTTTGAATGGACTCGAGTAGTGAACAAGATTGGGAATGATATCAAAGAGAAGATTCAAGTTACAGGAATTATAGCTTTTTGATGCGATAGATGAGCGACGACGCGCTTATTAAAGACGTAAGTGGAGTACAGAAGAACATGAAGGAAAGCGATATGAGGAAGAAAGTATTGTTAGGTGGATCGGAAGACATTTATTCACTTGCTACGAGCTTTAAAAATGTTTCAAAAACGTGTATTTTTGGTGTCTGTGAATCCACGCTCTTGAAACTGCTGTTTGACCATGACGCGTTGCAACGCGAGGATGGACAATGAGTTCAGACCGTTGAATCCAACGAGCACGGTTGAAAAACCATCTCCAAAATGCCCGTGAGACCATGTTGGCTGATATGAATGAGGGTGTGCACGTGGCTTCTGAAGAAAGTAACATAAAGTATAAAAATAAGGCACAAGATGCATTTAATGTTTAAGAGCTTGTAGTAGTTGATCCATTTGATTGATCACACTGTATATAGAGATGCATCCGCACAATGTTTCAGATTCTAAAAATTGTAATGGCTCAAAAATATAAGAAACGTTTTGCTACAGCGCTTGTGATTTTTAAGTCCAATTTTACAGTGGTCTTACGTTTTAGACCTCCACAGGTTGAACTATATGAGCGAAAATTGTTTTGGTTACATGATGACCGTAATTTAAGGAGTTGAAGATGATGAGATGAAACAATACAAATCCAATAACGTTGTGGCCACCCTTGAAGAAGGCAGATGCCGAAAGATGTTGTGTGCATGCATTTGTTCTAGCCAAAGCGGATATTGCGAATGAAACCAAGATGAGAAATGTGGAGCAAAACCGCATTATGGTGCAAAATTGCTGAGCAAAAAATGGCGGAATGGGTGCAGTAGGATGTGTGGATGTCCATATGGGCGGTGTGTCCATCTTGAGAAAAAATATGCAGGTGAGTGGCGTAGGGTACGGGAACATGATTCCATTCACTGGGAAAACAAAACGCAGACGTCTGTCACAATCCCAGTGGCATGTGACAGTTTAGCAAATTGTTGAAACCAATTTACTTTCTGTCTTTGCCACCACGTTTCAGGAATTGTTAGCACGGCTGCATTTTGCATGGTTGCGGCAGGGAAACAGTTCCAAGCTATACTCCATTCGTAAATCTGACAGTGTCTTCGATCAAGTGTCAGCTTAAGTTCTCAACTGTTGACATCATATGTTGCGCGTGATTTTTCCCACTTCCCTTGCGAGTTACCTTGACTGGCATTGAAAGTCTAGCCAATGACATGCATGCATATGTCTAGAATTCACGTCTTCAGTCTGTCTTTCCCGAGCAAAATTTTAAAATCTCGCGAATGTGTTGGTGTGCCTGAAAGTCCCTGTTTATCTTTGAAAGAATTAAATTTTAGCACAAAGGCAAAAATTGCGAAAAAGAAAGGAATTAGTTCTTTACAGATGAAGGACGGGCAGGTTCGGTTCATTTTTTTGGCTCAAGAGGATTTTGCGTAAATTCTACACCTGACGGCTATGGTGGTTGCTTGCGGCGTTTTGTTGGTCGGCATTTCCCTGTCTAATTGCTGCATGTGAGCGAAATTACAAGCCCGAGGAGTTGGTGTCGTGACAACTGAAAGTTGGAGTCGTTGTGTGAACGTGAGAGTTTTCGGTCTCGGAACGAAATCAAGTCATTTTGCTTTTCTGACTGCCTGAATTATGACTATATTTCTTTGGACTGGACTACTTTACTAACCGAGATGGTCGCGGTGGACTCACATATGTATACACTTGGCTGGTATCGGTGAGCTCGTTACCGCCGGCTAAGAAAAAACCACGAAAAGCCGCTCTGACCGAGAATGCCTCCTCCGTCAGAGATGCCAAGAAACGATTACGCTCTGCTCTAATGAGTTAGCTGACAGATTGCCGGCCGAGGTACATAGCGCCTATTGGAATGAAAGTAATTTTCATTTCACCCATACACACAAACAACAAATGTGCGTAAAATGGCAAAAAAATGAGACGGAGCCCGGGTGGCCCCAGAGAATGTTATAATGAGCGAGGGCCCATTTTAGAAAAAGGGGGTGAAGAAGCATTTGTTCAAGTAAGTGCGTTTGCAAAATCTCTGGCAAAACACGGCCGAACAATAAAGGAAAATGAGCTCAGAGTGCTTTTAATAATTACAGGGATTAAGTTGAGACCTTTTAGTGTCCCGCAAATAAATACCAAGGGGATTAAATACTGTGATGAGATTATGAGCCAAACTATGAGCAAATGAGAGTCAGTAGGTAAACCTGCTTAAGGATCATTAAAAGCTCATATTTGGTCGTTGAATTTGGACAAAGTTGATGCGTACAAGTAAAATCGCGTACTAATCCGATGAAGCCTTAAGATAAGATATTAATGTCATTACTACTCGTCGTTGCTGCTTCTCAAATGAAGGCCGGCGGCAGATGGGACACAAAAACGACGAGATTGGCACGCACAAAGGTCAATAGGATGCACCCTCAAGCGCTTCGCCACCACTGAAAGAGAAATTTAGAAAATGATCATGTTAACTGCTTAATGAAAGAATTTACAGAGCAATTCCAACCCTTTGCTTTTTGTGCATTTAATTGTTTTGGCACAAGAACATTTAATGTAAAACTTGAACTTGAATGCCTTCAAGGGCCCAGTCAGTTGATGATGGCTGGTTGAAGAGGATGCTGCAAAGTTTTGGTGAAATTTGTGAATGAAATTCCTCCACCAAACACTCCCACCTTCTTGTAACCTTTTACATGCATTCTCTTTTACTTCCGTGTCTCATCATGCTAACTGCGAAAGTCGCCCACACACTCACTACACCTGTGCAGATTAAACTTGCTCATCTCCATTGATTAGCCAAAAGTTGGTTATAGCGTATATCCACATTTGAAATATTCCACTTGAAATTTAATCAACAAAATGCATCCGTTTTTCAGCCTCAGCGCTCCCACCACCGAGGCCTGTGGAGGGAGAAACGTCGCGCTCATAAATATTTTGCTTCAAATAAATGCCGGTTAACCACAAAAATAAAGGTGAGAAAAGAGTCTTATCAGGTCTGCCAAGGTAAATAGGGATGAAGCCACACACACACGTGAGATTGCTTTGATTAGAGCTTCAAGCTCGTGGGTGAAGAAATGTGAACAAGAATCAGTGCATACTTTGTTATTGATTCTACAAGAAAATGAATGCACTCCTTTCCGATTGACCTACTGATGTCACGGATGAGGGGGGGGCAGTAAAAAAGTAATCTAATAAGATTACACAAATTACGACGTTTCCATTTCTATTAATGCTGCACAATGAACTTGTAGTAGGACCTACTACAAAGTCTAATGTATCGTGCAAAGCGCTCGTGGTGGGGGTGAGTTTGATTGACGACAACGATCAATGCGTTATGAGTTGCTCCACCTGTCCTGTCAAGTCAACGCGGTCTTTCCTCGCATGCAAGTCTATTTTATCGCCTTGTGCAACAAGTGCAGTAGACGAGCGAGATTTCATCTGTGGATAATCTGATTGATACATACATCTTGTTTGTTTTTATAGTTTATCATGACCAAGAGACTTGAGCAGCTGGTGGACCAGTATAGATACATTTGCAAAATAACAAGTTAATTTTAACCCAACCCAGTATGGTGCACAGACAGAGAGACCGTTTCAAAAACAAGTTTACATTTACGGAAGTTTTGGTGGGCTACTACGTTGTGTAAATAGCCATATAAGAATTTGCGGTTCATCCGTCAGGTCAAGAGGTGACATGGAGCGAAGGTGGCTTTTGCCTATGATGATGACGGAAAGTTGAGGAATTTTGGTATCGGAAATTTGTAAATGTTGGTCTAAAAAATTCTTGAAAGGTTCATTGGACAGAGGGTAGGGAATAATGGGAAACAATTATCCGCTATAACCTTGCCCTTTCTTATCTTTGTCGATCTAGATAAAAAGGTGAGGGCTGCTATGACGGTTTGCTATGATGCGTAAAAGCTTTCACTCGGTTCATTGATAATTTGTGAACGCCGACGCGTCTGTGTGCAATCAAGAATATGGCATAAGGAAACCGGATGTTGTCGACGACGGGTCATGATTATTATGATTGTTATTACTTGGAGGGGTGTGGGGGAATGTGCAATAAATAAGAAGAACAACAACAACAATGCTGTTCTTCCCAAGACTCGTCCTGCCTGTCCGTCCCTTACTGTAGAGGGTGGAAAAGTTGTGATTAAATTTCAAATCATCTTGTATATACATATTGGTGGAGCCCTTGACTCAATCTCTGCCACAGACAGACTGGCTGAGGACAATTAAACAAGGAGCAAAAGGGAATAAGTATGGGCTGGTGCAATGAGCAATTAGTGCCTTCTGACTGAGGAATCAAAACTGAACGACAGAGAATGAAAGTTGATCGAGGGCACCTGCGCAAAGTTTTTTTTGGTGGCAGCAACCGGAAGAGTGGGTGAAAGGAACAAGTGAAATTGTCTGCACCCATAATGTTGTCAGAGACGGAATTTTTACATGTACAAGTTGCACATTTTGAATTTGATCAATCGTAACAACAATAACAGTCGCTCAACAATTAAGAGATGAACAACCTTCCTTTCTTGACGTGCAAATCGCAATGTCCCGCGCTGAACTTGAATTCGCAATATGTTGTTGCCAAAAGTTCATGAGCCACGAGATGTTCAAAAGGGTTCAAATGTACGTGATAGTGGGAGCGAGTCCAGGTGAGTGGCCACACAATTGTCTGTAGTTGCTTTGCCTAATGAAAGGTGATTAAAAGGCATCGACTTTTGTTAAAAGTATAATTATACATACTACATATATGAAAGACAAGTTGATCAAAAGGGCAGAGAAGGTAAAATTGAAGAAGCTACTTCGTTATCTTGATGACATCGCCCACGGTTGGAATCAATACATAATAATTAATTTGGTGTGTACTCTTTCTCCTGGTGCGTAGCACGCAAAAGTTTTAAATGTTGATAAAAGACGGTAGTTGTATGTAGGTGCGGCGGCGGTAGACGAAAGTTATAACATTTTTTACTTTCTAGCTCATCTGCCCTGCACGCACCTGACAATTTATTGCCTACTGTGAGATATCATGTAAATTGGCTAGTGTCCATTAGAAGCGTGTAATATCAAGTCAAGAGACGACGTGCATTCTTCAATAAAATAAACAATAATTCAATGGCAACCTTTCATGTTTCCGACCCGGCCGAACCTCTTTCTCTCAATCTGACTGACTGAGTCATGATTCATCTTGACACAAGAATCGCAGAAAAAACTGATTTGGTCAAAATCAAAATAAAGTTTGTATTCGGTGTGTAGAGACAAAAGGTGAGGAAAGAAAGGGAAATGACAAGGCCACAGGACGTTCATAGGTCGGCCGTGAAACTTTTGTCGGTGAGGGAGCGGACAGTCGGTAAACAATGAGACGGAATTAGGTCTCTGGGGGAAACAAAGGGTGAATTAAAAATGAGTGAGAAAAATGGGAGGAAGTCTAAAGCGATGGCTTTTGCAGTTGAGGCGGACTGTGGAAATGGAAAAAGTATCGCAAGGTGCATTACTTAAATTGGCCCGCTCTCGCCGTCGTCGTTGGGAAAAGAATCAAAAGTAAAACCGGAGGAAGCGAGGCTGGGAAATGTACGAGGAAGAATGGAAAATGAAAATGGATTGCTTTGGATACTTGGCGTATATTTACAGGTAAGCGAGGTACGTACCTTGTAATTGGGATTCACTCATTAAGACCCGATAGTAGGTAAGTAGTATGCGGTTATTCCAATTATTCTTCGGATTCCGCCGCACTTGATTCGATCCTCCTACTAACCCACACACATTTCGCTCATTTGTCATATATCCATTGCCTATATTTTGAGCCATTTACTTAACGTTTCTTTCAAGCATTCTTTGACTGTCCGCCGCGAATTTGATGAATGAGCCTTGGATGTCGGTCCTATCCTATAAATTAATGATTCATGCTTGATATTATTTTGGCTTTTTGGATGCTCAAGCCAAGCCATTTCGAAGAAGGAAGATAACCAAGGGACTGAGTCACTCAAGTGCGGAATGCCTACAATGGCTTTGTGATAGAATTCATCCCATCTTGTTCTATTCTTTCTTACGGATGATGAGATTGGAAAGAGATTTAAGTATAAACGTTGTTTACACCTTACGCTAAAACGAAGCTTACGTAATTCGGAAAGGATGTTACATGACCGTGACACACTATCCAATAAACGGGTCAGCAACGTTTAGTAGCACACCAAATTCTTTGGTGAATTCCGCAAATGAGGATATGAGATGAGATGCAGTAGCTGTTTGAGGTCATCCCGAGCCGGACCTTAAGTAAGCCGCTTAACCACGATACGAACGTGGCCCAATATGTCTTCAAAGCTCAATCCTCATATCTTTTTACTTGTTTCACCGATGATGCCCGCCGATTCTTTTTGTCCTCATTCGGTCAACTTGGTAGTATACACGAACCTAAATTGCCGACACTGACACCTGTTAATTTGCGCATCGATAGTATCGATACTTCGAGGTGTTTAATAAAGCCATCCGTAAACATTACGCTATATCTTTTTCCACTGTTGGTAGAAGAAGGTGTGAGCTAACTGGGCTTCGGGAGAGATGATTGTTGATAAAATTAAAGTAATGTATGCGATAAATAATTCGGTTTTGAAGACAAGGCGTGGTCGACAATAATCTGAGGAAGACTATGAGCTGGGGCATCAGGAACAAGAAGAAGACAATCTGCCGGCGAGTCGTCCTCGTCATTCGCCATTGTCGTGGTCGTTGCTCGGGCGAGGAGGACAGGTCAACAGGTGATATTTATTGAGACCGAAATGTGGTTCCACGGGAAGTTGGACGTCTACACAAGTTGCACTTTTGATCTTACGGTTTCTTTGCCAAGTTTGTGGGTGAACAAGACCTGAATCATTTACAAAACAAACTGGTATGGCAACAATCTGGTGAGCCGGTCCAAGAAAGAAGCTCTGGCTTTTACATCATGTTACCTCATGTCGGCATTCTCACCTACCTACGGCATATACGGTGGCTCCTTTGCCTCTTGTTTCCACCCTGTAAATTCTACACCGGATTACTCATCATCACCTCATCAGCAAAGATCAAATTCGCCGGACCATGAACTATGCAAAACCGCGACCTACTGCTAAAAATTGGCAAACGTTGTCCATTTTGGGCCAACGTTTAAGAATGACGCTCATTTGACACATGAAATAGTATTCAAGGGGATTCGTCAGCCGGTAGGTAGCCAGTGGAGAGTGTAAAAATAGCCTGTTCGCTGTCATTGGAGCTGAGAGTTATGCGTAAAAAGATGATTGGAGGATCGAGATTTATTGAGGTGGGCTAATTCCCCCAGGTGTGCTAAACAACTTCGGGGGTTGCGGAAGAGAGCGTCATGACAATTCAAAGGAGGGTGTCCGAGAGGGTGGACTGCTAAAAATAGTGTCTGTACATGATTAAACCGCTCGTCGGAAGATGCAGTCCACCGATATTCTTGTCCTTTAAATCAGCTGAAACTACATCCCTGAGTGAGTTTCATGCCGTCGTCATATCGTTCATTTACCTGTAACGAACGAGACTTTGCAATCACACACATCAGTACAAGCATATAGCGTATAAACATGAAAATATATAGTGTTGAACTCAAGGCTAGACTTTCTGCTGGTACATCTGATAATCAAAAAGACCGAAATTTGCAGAAGCGATTTATTGTAATTATATAAATACATACATAATTCTAACGTAACGAATACTCAACTGGAGAATAGTGTAGGAAATTGTAACAGCGTTTTTTGCCATTTAATAGACCATTTGCTTAAAGCCCCTAAACACTTAACAAATTTAAAAATTCAGCCAAAAATCATACCTCTCTATACCACAGATTATATAAATTGTTGAATTTCATGTCGGAAAGACGGCTCAACGGAATTGAAGAGGGCTTATTCTAAGTCCAAATGATTCTTTGCTGACTTCGGAAACGGTACATACTGTGCAGAGAATTTCTTTATACTGTGGGAGGTACGATGCTCCACAGAAAGGACACTTGACTGACGGCTTGCCACTGTAGATGGGTTTGTAGCTCTTGGCGCAGATTGTGAATGGATTACGTTCGTCGTATTCCATCGGATGCTCGTCGTTAGCACTCTTTTCGCATACTTGCAAAATCTTTCTCGTCTGTTGCAGCATGTCTGCACTAGGGCCTAAATCTAGGAGTCGGCGTCCGAAGGAAGAGGCCGACCGGAAGTTCTTGAGCTTGAAAGCCAGGTTCATCGCGGTTCTAAGGGTTAGGATTAGATGAGCACGTTCCAAATCACAATGAGTGAAATATGCAGCCAACTCGACGTTTCTCTTTTGGTCTTCGATAGAGCCTTTGGAAAGTTCCTTCCTATGCAGTTCCATTTGCAAACCTGGCCAAGAAAGAGAAATTTTACTTCCTCGAGTACATGATATTTTCAAAACACTGAATCATCATCCGCTTACCTAGAACGTATTCCTTGCATTTTGCTATTAAAAATTTGGCTTCTTCAATTTCTGGTTTTGACTCGACCACCAGAAGAGGTACGTTCAAGAGCAACAGTCTAAACTTTTCAAGCGCTTCGTTGAACTTTCCTTGGGTTGTAAGGTCATAGCAATGCTGGAAATACAAAACAAATTTCAAAATCCGAGGGAAGTGAGAGTCTCCATTTTTTCAGACAACCACTAACCTTCAATTTATCTTGAGACAGGTCATTTAATCGAACACCAATAGCTGGCAGCTGGAGCTTAGGATCTTTACGCATTGGAAATACGTTAAGAGACGGCATAGTCGGAAGAGTGGTGAAAGAAACATGAGAACGGGTATAAGCCGCTAGGAAGAGTTGTTTGAAGGGCGAAACGTTAACCATGCCGATTTGGTCTTGCAAAAGACGACCAGCAGACTCGAAACTTCCTGCAAGTACATGGTCGATTGCGAGCATAGAATTGTTGGTCCATTGTTGTGGAACGCTAACACCACGATTTGGAGGTGCGAAGTATCCGTCGGTGCCAGTCGCAGGCCCTACATCCATATCAGCCGGAAGCTCAATGTCATCTTCCACATCCCATCCACCACCACCTAAAATAGCAACAAAACAGTCAGAAAACTTAGCTTGATCTAAATTGTTTCTTATGAACATTTCATTTACCAGCCGCAGCAAGGTCTTCTCCAGCGTTTTCGTCTAGTTCTAATTCATCATCATCACCCCATGCACCTTCAGGCACAACGTCTATTTCATCAGTGACCATGCTAGACACTACAGCTGACTTTGTTTTAGCCATTGCCGCACCTTCAAAAAGACTCTGCAAAAAGAAAAATATTCATTGATTAAACTCGAGTTTGCTTATACTTAAGGCAAAATCAGTAAAATCATAATTCATACCTTCGAGACTGTTAGAAGTGGCCAGTTGCTCTCGGACTGAACCAATGGGCAAGGTGGGGCTAGAAGTGTTGCATTCGCTGGCGGAGTTATACTAGCTGCTTGCTCCTCGCCGATGAACTCTTGTAAACCCTCAGCTTCCTCAGTCAGGCCATGGGTCACAGCAGTAAGATAAGCCAGTGAGAACTGCCCACAGCTCTGTAAAAGAATAAATGTTGTTAACGCTTTCGCTACAACTTGCTCACCTGATTATAAGGATAGGAATATTTACCTTCAGAACTTTGGTTCGCTCAGCAACGTCACCTAGTAACAGTGCGTTTTGGTAGTGGGATGACGTGTCTTTCCGGATTTCAGAAATCTTCATCATTTTCTTCAGTTTTTCGACGTTTCCAGTTATCAAGTACAGGAATGTAAGTTTATCGAAATTTTTCGTTCTTTGGTAACACATTTCAACAATCTGCAATTAAAGAAGAGAGGGAATCTTTTCTGCTTCGGAATTACACCTGTGGCTCACTCCCTTTCATGGATTCATACCTGATGATTTCCTTGCAGCAATGCAACTTGGCCCAATTTATCCCAGCATGGCTTGTCATCCAAGGATTTTGCTGCTTCTAAAGCAATATCAATATTTCCACATTCCAGCGCCAAGGCAAATCTTGTCTTTTCGTCTTTGACAAAATGCAGCGCCACCTCTGGATAACCTTTCTTTTGCAAGTAAGCTATGATGGACTGTCCCACCAATTTTGCGTTGCGAACCATAAACAAGACCTGTTGATATTCCAAAATTCCGTGACTACAAGCTGGGACATAACAAGGGTATAGAGGATACAATTTCCTTACCTCATCATATTTACGATTGATGAGCGCCAATTTGAATCGGTATTCTGTTGTATCAATACTTAGCACTCTGGGCTTGGCTTGCCGATCCAAACAGAACACCTGCTGTCCTTTGATCTTGGTAATATAAATAGGCAAGTCCAGGGTTCGAATAATGCCGCTGTCACTGTTGATTTAAAAATATTTAATAGCCAAACAAACATGTAAATATACTTGTGACAGGTTCGATTTTTAGATACTTACCCGCTGGTTATTGCGTATTTGATGTGATTGCTAGTCGTGTAGATAAATACACCGTTATCTTCCCAAGCACCAGATTTAACGTGTGTACTTTCTTGTAGCGTTGCTAAGATTTGAAGTCTTCGGTTGCATAGCGTTATAGAACGTTTCGCTAGTAAGGCAACATGGGACATGTCATTTGCCCAGATAACATATCGCACCTTTTGAACTTTCACCTGAGCCATGGTCCTACAAGCAATCAAGATGGTAAAGACAATATGGACACCTTATGAAAACTACGACAAGCACGAAATGCAAATTCCTTACCGCTTTTGCTGCACATCAAACAGTGTCAGACCATCTGGTTCCCTCAACAATAGCATTCCAGTACCGGCAAAGAAAATTTCGTCGCAGTCAGGGACATTGATCTTCTTATTCACCTCATTCTTAAGGTTCTTGATTATCAGCTGCAGAATGATAATATGTGAATTATAACAACCAGTGAGATCCAATGAAATAATTGCTTTTTGTATTACTCACGTTTTGTCCACGATCAAGCACGGCAAATCTGTTACGAGCTACCCAAATTGCGGTCATTCCATGGGCATATTTACAGTCTGGTGTATCTGGATTCTGAGAGTCCGGGTCGTTAGGAAGCTGATACAGCTCGTAACTACTGTTCTCGACCATAGTTGCCCGGGTAGTAAGCAAAACTGCATTTTCTGAAGCATTGTAGGACATGCTGTGAACTGGGGTTCGGTTTCCGCCTCTAAGTTGAATGACAGCTACATCCTTAGAAGTAGTCAAGTCCAAGCGGCGCAGGAATCTCTCCTTAACGTAATAGATCAAGTTCCCTTGGATGGCATGAGCAGGGCGTTCGCGTTCCAGCTTGAAGATAATCATACCAGAATCATGGCCAGCAGCGAACAGGTTCAAATTGGGATGAGCTGCCAAAACCCAGAAGCGATCATGCTCCCGACGGAATGTATGAAGGCAGGTGCGCTTGGTCATGTCCCAAACTCGGATACTTTTATCTTCAGAGTTGGATACAATCAAATCCTGACGTGGATGGAAGAGTACACAAGAAACATTGTTATAATGTCCTCTGCAAGTGTCCACCTCCCAGGCTTTGGAATCGTTCATCCTCCACAATTTGACGAGTCTGTCATCAGCTCCAGAAACAATCAACGGAGCTGTCGGGTGGAAGTAAGCCCAATTAACGCCGCGATCATGGCCTTCCAAAACGTGGCGAACGACGGCATCAGCTTGTCCGAAAAGATCGGTTGATCCTGGATGCCTCATATGATGATCGTCCATTCCGCCACCACCACCTCCCATCATTCCGCCCGGAGCCGTGTTCTTCTTCCGCAAGCCAGTAATATCCCAAACCCGAACAGTCTGGTCCAAGGAAGCTGATACAACCAAGTCTTCCGTCGGATGGAACTGAGCGCACATGACATAATGGTTATGACCTGTCAATATGCAGATTGAGTTTCTGCTTTGCCAGTTCCAAATCCGAATCGTCTGATCATCCGACGCTGAAAGAATCCATGGGTATTTGTTGTGGAATACGGTTGTCCTGATGTAGTCCAAATGACCTAGCAGCGTGAACAAGCATCGCCGTTGCTTGTAATTCCATACTTTGATCTTATAGTCGTCGCCACCTGACACGAACAGCGGTTGCTGAGTGTGGAAGCAAATGCCTCGAACAGGCCCGTCGTGTTCGTCGAATTTGTCCAACAAGGTGCACATTCGGTAGTCCCACAGTTGAATGACGCCATTATGGAGACTTGTGAGGATCCAAGGCCGATTCGGATGGAAGGATAGACCTTTGACTCGGGCAGATTTGCTTTCAAATTTTGTCAACATGTTGATTGATGAAGCCGGCAAGCCTGGCTTGGAAACTTGTTACGTGACGTTGGATCTGCCAACCGGCGATCGCATTGAATGATTACCTAGGACTATGTCCAATAGTCACTAGATTTCCCACTAAATTTGGTAGTTTTAGCACCTGAAATAGATTTGACACGACTCCACAACTGTTTTCACTTCCGCTGATTTTGCCATTCACTATTGCTTATGATGCAAAACTACTGTCTGACGTGGATCCCGGCTGAATCCACTGCTGTCTGTCTATCGTATCCCACGTGAGCGAAGACCGCGAACTTTGAATTTTATTGTCAACATTGCTGCGACTTCATGCATAAATAATGCAGACAATCCGGATGAACGTGACAGATGATATAACAAATGAAAACAATCATTCCGAATCCAAATTAAAAAATGCAACTTTCATTGAAGGTTTTGCGAAAGACTTTTGCCAAATTTCTAATATACTTCCGAATCGAATGGTGTAGAGCATGTGCATATATATATACAGACGGGTTGAACCTGCATATGTAGACTTCCATAGCGGCGTATACAATACATGTGCATACTGAAGTCTGAGTTTTGTTATGCTTATTACCATAAGCCGCAGTGCTTTAGCAGGCCAAGCATTCCAGTGAAATTTTCCTTAATGCGCTGAGGCGATACGAGCTATGCGGATTTCTCGTGTCATTTGCCTTTAATTAATCAAGTTCAAAGTTGTGTTGGGAAAGCTTTTGTTTACTATTTATCAATTTTGTTTTTTTGGAATCTCAGTTGATTTTGAGACGTCCCGCTGTGCTGTTCATCAATCTATTCACGATCAGATTGAGAATCAAATCAGACCCTCGGGTTTGGTAGGCAATTTATGGTTTTTCGGTAAAAACAATAAAGAGAAACGAAAAATTAAACACTCTGATCAAGAGCGACCTAGAGAGATCTGTTGCCGGTATTTTACTACAAGATGGCAGACAGCAAAAGCGGTAAGAATCGTGAAAAAAACTAAAATTTCCTCTTCATCCTAAATACTTGATTAATTCCTTCAAACCTCCTTGCAGATGCTGTGGTGAACATCTTGGACGAGATCCTTGAGCATGATCTGGAAGATCTTGGTGGAGACTATTCAGGAACTAGAAAAGGTGAGGTTGTCGCCGATATCATGATTAATCTCAGATTTGAGAAGAATGATTTATATATCCTGTGTTTCCTGTTTCTAGCTCGCTCGCAAACATCGAGGAAGACAGATGACAATGAAGTAAGCCAAGTTGTGCATGAGCTTGTCTTTGTTTCTTATGATGGGACTTTTGGTCACACTATGTTTGTTCTTTTTGTTTTGAAGGAGGAAGAAGTAGATTCTGGCAGTTCTGCTAGAAAGAAACGACCTTTAAGATCTGCAACAGCGACAGAAACAACTGGAACTCGCTCTACCAGAAGAAAAGCTGAGGTACGAAACTGAATATATCTATCACATCGTTAGCTTGATATTAATGCATACCTTCGTTTTTCAAGCAGGGCAGCTCAAATGAACCAGCAGCCAAGAAAAGTCCAGGGGCATCTGACACAGCTAGCACCGTAAATGGAGATGATGGAGAGCCATCCGGTGCGTGGAAATACTTGCTAGCTGTATATATTATATAGCAACAGCATAAATGATTTTTTGAATGTATAGGTACTGGCGATCGGAAGGAGGTTGAAAATTCTGAAGGGGATGGAACACCAGGAAAATCAGGTACCTTGTTACTTCGTTGCTGATGCTAATTGTAGTTAGATTTTCTAGTAACTTTGTCTGTGCGTTAGGCAAAAAAGTAAATGAAAATGACCAGAGGAAGTCTGACGAAGGGGTTGAAGATCATTATGATACCGGTAGTGATGTTAGTTCTTCTGATGATGACGAGCACAGTCAAATCTCAAACCCGTCTATTAGTTCGGCGTCATTCGGCAGCGATGAAGGTAAGAATTTTTGTCTGTGCGTATTTGTCTTGGAAGTAATTGTTTGAAAGGGTAGAGATGAAACTCCATTCTCCATTTGCAGAAGACGATTCTGAAGATAAGACGGCATCTGGGGATGGTAAAAGGAAGCAAAAGAAAGGTTAGTTGAGTTACGGATTGTGTTAAATTAATCTGGTACCGGTACCGTTTATGTTTACTGATCCTCGCTTTTCGTTGCAGAGCACGCTTCCAAGCTACATTACATCCTAAAGGATGCTCGGTTCTTCTTGATGAAAAGTAATAACGCCGAAAATGTTGACTTGGCGAAGTCTAAAAACGTATGGGCGACTCCTCCAGCCAACGAATCTAAAATTAATCAAGCTATTCGAGAGGCGCGGAATGTTCTACTTATATATTCCGTCAAAGAAAGTGGCAAATTCTCTGGGATTGCTCGGTTAGCCTCGGAGTCTGTCCGAGGCGGTCCTTCAGTTAACTGGGTTCTACCACCTGGACTCTCAAAAGCAGCTTTAGGAGGCACTTTTACATTGGATTGGATCTCAAAGTAGGAGAATCTAGGTAGTTGACGATACTAATTTGAAACCAAGAAACAACTATGTGTTTTGCGTTTTTCAGAAATGACCTCATGTTTAACAAGACTCAACATCTATTTAATCCGTGGAATGAAGGAAAGCCGGTTAAAATCGGCCGCGATGGTCAGGTACGTAAAACGCAGCAGTATTTCTAGAATAATGCAGCTGTTTAAACGATTCTTGAACTTTGAAAACTAGGAAATTGAACCTCATGTTGGATCTGAACTTTGTCGACTGTTCCCAATGGATTCATCCATTAACTGGAGTCAAGTCTTAAAGCGCAGCAAAGAAGCTGGAAAGAAAGTGAATGTGACAAAAATTGTTTCTCCAATCGGTTCAGCTGCTCCCAGTGGAATGCGAGGAAGTTCCCGTGGGATCGGGTTTAGAGATCGTCGAGATTCTAGAGGAAGATCTACACCTTTTCGGAACGGTCGCGGATCATTTGGGAGGTATATCCGAGGAATCTTTTTTGCAAAGAACTCAGTGCGTGACGCTATAAAAACTGTGTGTGGACCTCTTGAGCTTGAAATAAGTGTTCTAGTATGCATTGCGAACACTCTTTCAGTATTCACAAGTGTAAATCAGTGTCTGGTCGTCATTTGGTGTTTTCTAATCTGGTCTGGACATGCCCTACAATTCAAGTTTTTGAAGGACAGAGAAACGTTGACAGGTTTAGATTTCCAGACGGTGGTATTAGACGAATCGAGGAAGGGAAACTCCAAGTTCGAGTGATTATGACTATCGTGCAAAGATGAGAATTTGGAGTAGATTATGGAAGTTATGAAACTCTGCAAGCATTTCAAACCTCACTGTTTTGAACACGCTTTTTTCTTCGCAAATTCCATCCGGACTTATCTCATGTCAGTATCGCATTGATACGAATTGTGGACGGTTCTGTTTCTGGTTTTGACGAACTTTATTCAGAATGCGTAAGAATGCTAAAATTAAGCACCTTCCAGAGCTGGAATTCAAGAATAGGCTA
Source organism: Sphaeridia pumilis (assembly GCA_034698345.1). Lineage (NCBI taxonomy): Eukaryota > Metazoa > Arthropoda > Collembola > Symphypleona > Sminthurididae > Sphaeridia > Sphaeridia pumilis. The sequence continues at coordinate 19,299 of JAQGBJ010000273.1, forward strand.
ACCATTGTAAAAATATTGAAAGTGTTTCGTATGTACTCACATCGGTCTTTCATAAGCTCGCTGATTGAAAATTGGTGAGTTTTTGATATCAACGTTCTGATCGAATCACCTCTACAGCAGATACCCTCAGGGGGGTGAATGTTTTGTACGTCTCTTTGTTCCTTATTCTTGATAAGTTCAACAAGCAAGCAGGCATTGGTAATTTTTTCTGAATTCGACAGTTGCAAATATTGGTGTGGCATATTCTACGGCTCGGGGAGAGGTTGTGTTCGCTGTTAGATGCTAAGGAAAGACTTGAGGTAACAACTCCTAGGTTTTTAATGCTAACTTTCCATGGAAATTTTTTCATAGGGTCGCCAACCGACGTTCTACTGATGAAGACTTTGGCCCAAGGGCAAAGCGTTCAAGAGGTAATAAATAAACTATCTCCTATGTATCGTTCTCCTCAAACACTAGTGCCTCGTGAACATCTTTGATTGTCTACAGGTTCCTACGACTACCCGTATCGAGGTGGGGGGTATGACGACCGAAGCCCTGAATTGGATTCGCGTTACATGAGAGATCGAAGTTATCAGCCGTCACGAAAAGTAAAAAATATTAAAAAAATGAAATTTAAGATCGTCACTACGAAATGTCTATTACGTATACTAAAAATTAACCATTCTTTATTTTTCAGAGTACATCGGCAGTTTACTCGGATTATGTTGTTCGCGAATATCACCATAGGCCTCCGCCAATCGCTCCGCTACCATATCCCCCACCCGTAAGTTACTGTTGTTATTTGGTTTTCATTCAATTAATTTTAGGAATAAAGCTATAGTAAACGTATTTCGTTCTTAGCCACCGTTTGACTCACTGCCACCGCCCCCACGGTACTATGATGGTCCACCAATGCCAGACTTTTCTCATCCACCAGTAAGAAGTTCAGCAAGAGACAGATCTCCGAGCCCACGGGTGAGCTAGAAATTCTTAACTGCTCGCTTATAATCTATCAAAATGCTAAATTCGAGTTGTAATAATTTGCAGTACGATAAGTCATCAGCTTCGGATTTTCTTCGTCGGAATACTGATCGTCGCGGTGACAGAGATCGAGAGAGGGAGCGCGACCGCGAACGAGACAGGAAGTATCGGCGATAAAGAACATAGTAGAGAATCAGTATAGATACAATTTTACCAGTTATCTTGAAGTTTTCTACATGATCTTGGTGTTTCGCGTAGAATGACACTGTAACTAATCGAGCATACTATATGTTATGTCATTATTTGACTTGTTTTTTTCATATATTTAAGGTAGTGTTAGTGTCCCAACAGGCTTGGCTTTGAAACGCATATTATTCTGAGGCATAGATGGTGTAATTGAGTTGAAATGAAATTTTGTACTTGTATATACTGTTACACTGTAAAAAGAAAACCTGGCTGGCGCATATTTGCAGTTGTTTTACTTGAATAAATCAAATCAGTAACTTGCACTTGGTCTCAACCGGATCTTCTCCAACATAGTGTCCAACAGGTGCGGAAGTTTGCCCAGGTTGAAGGTTGAGAGAAAGTCAGCATATGGAACTCGGAACTTATACAATTTCTTAGTCTAGAGAGCTAACGTACAACAAAAAAAAGTGTGTGAGCGTTGGAGAGTGAGAGTGAACATACGACATAATACAGAAGTTATCTTCTAGATAAAGCCAAGTTCTAGGTCAAATACTAGACTCCGATAGTGTAGCGGATCGAATATAGGCTTTTACCAGCTCACGTTCAAACTGATCCTTGGTAAACTGCAATAGACGGTAAACATTACATCAGTATTGCCCATCGAGATCTACACTGAAATCTGCAATAATTTGGATGAATGCAGCACTTACGCTCCGATAAATGCGATAATCAGCTTTTTCAGAAAACTTCACGTCCAAAATCAATCTCAAATCTGATGCACATTTCGCTGTACCACTGAAGAAGCCAACTAGAACCATATCGAATGAATCACTGGGAGAAAGATCGAAACAAGGTCCATCGAGAGATGCAGAAAACTTGCGCAAGCCTGGAAAAAATCAATTGTTAAAGTTCGAGTTTTCTTTGAGACTGTATACAATAGACTGAAAAATACCCTCACCGGAAAGATCAGAAATCTGCAAAAAAAAGCCCTTGACCTTTTTGACATAGATATCGCGGATTCTACTAAGAACGTAAACCCCGTTCACTTTGACCTCAAGAGAAAGCTCACGGAGATGTGGAAACTCCTTGATCCCATCAAACACGTCTTCCCAAACAAGCTCAGCCCAGGCCAAGTATATAGCATTAAAGCCATGAGGCCTTAAGCCGCTGAGGCTCAAATGTGTGATTTTTTGTAGGAATTGAGCGCTATCCTTGAGAACATAAGTAAACAAGGGTCCGTTGGCAGCTTCTATGCTTAAAGAAGACACTGCGGAGAGATTGTGGTTATTGCAATTTAACAGGGCTTCATCCGCGCTCTCATGCTCGACGTTCTTCCAGTGAAGGATCAGACACAATTTCTTAAGTTTAGCAAATGCAGCACACTTTCTTAGCACCAGAAGCAGCCATCCACAACAGTAGTTTTTTTGCTCATTGATTGGCACCGCTGCAGTGAATGATTCTATCGGACTTTTGATCGTTGGTAGAAGAGTCTGGTAACGAAAGTCAAATTCTCCTGAGAACTTCAACGATGTTGGTTGGTTTAAGCTGATAAATTTTGACATTGCGTCTCTGAATGGCTGGATTTCTTCGTCGTCTTTTTCAACACTACAGACAAAAAAATATCAGTTAATACGACTTCTGAATTCCTCTCCTCGAGGTCTAAACAATCGAAAAAACTCACTTTACTGTGAACTTAAGCTGGTTGAAATGTGAAAGTTTTGAATGTTGCTTCAACAACAGCTCCCAACGTTCAAGGAACCGCACAAACGTCTCAGGGCTGTCGTATATCTCAGCATGAAAATCCTGCAAAATAAAACAATTCTTCATCTCCCTTGATAGAATCATGTAATTCTACGTTGTAAGTTACATTTTCGAGCTCACCCTGAGTGATTTACACTGCAACAAGAAGTTCGGATCATACGAGACTGCACCAGAATTCACGATATGCCCACTAAAGTCCAAGTAAAGAAACTGCAATGGGCAGACGGTCTCAGTTGTGGCTTGGACCAATTCCCTTTTCAAATCTTCTGGTAAACAATCCGTATCACTGTTCTCGACTTCATAGAAGGTGAGCGACTTCAAAGACGATAACTGCTGTAGCACAAACTTTAAAAGTCTGTTTACTGTCCCAGTTGTCGAACACTCAAGTTCCACCGACACGATCCTGCTTCTCCAATTCTGATTCACCAAAATGTCAGTCAGTATACTCCAGCTATAAAAGCTTTGACCAAAAAAATGCAGGTTAACATCAACGGGAATTTCGGCCATAATGCCCTTATTTTCCATACTAGATTCCAATTGGCAGTAAGATTGATAATTATTACTATGCAAACATATGTTTGCTGAGCGCTTTCGAAGCTCCAAAATTGCCATTTTATTCCAAAACTTGTTGACTTGTCGGACATTCTTCAGATCGTTGTATGGCAAATGCTGTAGCACGCTTTCAAGAACCTGTTCAAGATCATAGAGCCGATTAGTTTCATGCTCGCAATTACATATACTGCCTCTCCTTCAACTTCAACTTTCAGAACACAATTACTTACCAAATCTACTGCAAGAGCTTGTTCCATTCTGAAGATTGTTTTCTTCCGTTGCAAGCCTTTCAAACAAACAAAACTTGACACAATTGTTGGTGTTACTAACTGAACTTCAAATTATAAGTTGGTAATTCCCCGTTTGATCAAAATATTAACTCTCAACTTCTAATGAGAAAATGCTAACACCTTTAGTGAAAACTGCAACTCCTTATGAGAAAAGCTAGCACCTCCTGAACAGTGAGCAAGTTGTTTTGATCCAACTTTGCATTATATACTGTCACAGCTGCTGAAAATGAGTTCCCGCGCTCTCCCTCCGCAGATCGCTCCGTTCACTTCTAGATGCCCTTGGCTTATATCCGAAAATGATGATTGGCAAGCCATTAAACGTTCTTTGATTCGATATTTGTTGCTGTCAGTTTTTTAATGTGCTTACGTTAAATTTATACACATTGCACCATAATACCATTACACTTCTTGTAATTAATACTAAAAATTCCTTGAATTGCAATCCAGTTTGTGAACTGCTTCAACTTGGCGTTTTCGTGACCCAAACAGGAGGTGCTTCGGCGTTGTGGTTGTGACTGATAGAGCCAGTGTCGCCGATGGCTTCGTGGAAGCCAGGATTTGCGCCATCTCTGAAGACCAGTGGAGGTTCGTGTATTGCAAAAAGTACTCAATGTGACCCATCTGGAATCAAGGTATTGCATTACATCAGTACTTCGCCTGTTTCAGGATTCAGGATCACGAATCTTGAAATGAAATTTTGTACTTGTATACGTATACCGTCACACTGTAAAAAGAAAACATGATTGGCATATTTGCAGTTGTTCTACTAAATCAAATCAGAATTCGGACTTGATCTCAACCGGGTCTCCGCCAACATCGAGTCCAACAGGTGCGGGAGTTCGCCCAGGTTGAATGTTGAGAGAAAGTCAGCATATGGAACTCGGAACTTTCCCTACGCTGAATTGGCGTGCAGTTCATCATGAAGTTGTTTGACGGTACATGTACTGTACAGTATAGCGTGCATAGTAAATTCTTGGGCACGAAAGCGCAGCGCATAGAATGGATCAATATTCGCTGCATCTGAAAAACATGTGGATAAGCGTGCAACTCAACTGCTTTCACTCCATAACCTTCAGGTTTCCGTTATTAAATTGCAAATGGCAGTGAATTTCATGAAGTTTCGTTGCTATCGTACATGATTTCAATCACCAACAGCCTAACAAGCTGCAATCATGGTAGCAGTAATGGGCCCATTATCTAACGTTTGTCATTTGGTGTTGTTAGGAACGCTGTTTTGCTCGATAATCAAATCTAGCGAAAGTAAGCCCAAAAGCAGGAAGTTAGAAAACGATTTCTGCGATGCGGTAAGTAATACCTTCTATCATGCGTTCATCTTCCAACGGCAATTGTTGGTCCTAATCGGATGTGCTTACTTGAATTCCAGGAGACGTATTCCTATGAATTTACCGAATGCGACGCTTCCGGGGGAAGGTAGGGTTGATTTGTTGCATTTTTCTTGAACCTCAAGTAAATGGGTATAATTATTTGGCAGATGGAGAGTCGCTGTACCCCCCTTAGGTTGTGACGGCGTTGCCTACAAAGTTCCTCCGAAGCGCCTGAACGAGTGCTGTGAGTGTACATCAAGAATTATAGTTCTTTAGGTGTATTAATTACGTTTATGATGGACTTCCTCTTAACTTCAGATACATCATGTGAAGCAGGACAGTTTTTAAACTTGACGAGCTTACAATGTGAAGTTTGCGATATTGGAACATATTCTCTCGGAGGTGGCGTTCGGTTTGAGGACTGGACGAAATTGCCTGAAGGATTTCATTCCACTGAAGAAAGGTTCCTCTCTATTTTTAGCGGCCGGAAGTCCGTCGCGACCAACTGTAGCGCGTAAGTCGTGGGCCAGTATAAGTTCGACCGCCAACGATAAACAGTATAGTTGACCTCCGAACTTGTATTTCAGATGGGGCTGGAAACCCAAGGGCGAAGTAATTTTGAGTCAAGGTGGACCATGTCTCTCTACTTTGTCGTACAGTGCTCTGCTAGTGAAACCAGGCTTTCTGAAGTTCACCTACCAGTATGCCGATGACAGCATACTTTTCGAGTTTCAAGCCAACAGCGACCAGTGCGAAACTATTGTGGAAGCACAAGGAAGTAGGTGGCCATCGCAAACAGGGGAAGGAATATGGAAGGTTGAACAGATTCCCTTAAAAACGGGGCTGAATATGCTGCAATGGAAGACAATGGGGACTGAACCCAGACGCTCTAAGCCTGTCTTGATCAAGCAAATTGAAATCGACGGTAACTTCAAACGTTCATGTGGTAGATAGGCAGAAGACGCTGTCTCTGAATAAGTAGTAAGACTAAAATCTAATATTCTAACAGGAGTCGGCTATGCTTCGTCGTGTAACCCTTGCGCTTCCGGCACCTATGCTGAACGGCCGGGTTCGAGGCGCTGTCTGAAGTGTCCTAAGAACACTTATTCTGGTCATCGGGCTGGCGATTGTACCTCTTGTAGCCGGCTCGATATGGAATACGCTGATGAAGGTTCGGATAAGTGCATTCCGCGACCTCCATGTACTGTATCTGACTACTACCAGTTCAACACCAAGTGCGATGAACGGAACTTGGTGGGTGAATTTTTCAAAGAAACCTGAACAGTAAGGACTATCTTCATGTTTTAATACTAACAACTTTTTTTATCGACAGACCCAAAAGCGGTATCGATGGGTGGACAACAAAATCTGCCTGGATTCTCACCCAGACTCTGTCCGATTGCCACCAGACGGAGCATGGATGCCGTGTCCTCCATGCAATCCAGGTTCAGAGTACCGAAATGGCCAATGTTCTGATTGCCCAGAAAATTACTACTCGGATGGCCGTTCTGTTTGTTCTTTGTGTCCGCCTGGAACAATCGGCAATACTGGTGAATTTGATATACGATTGTTTCAGAGTTAGCAGCCTGAAATTCTTGAAAATGAACGAACGTTTTGCAGGACATCATTTAACTCGGTGGTACACGATGCCTCAAAACATGAGAACGTTCTGCGTGTCCCAGACAATATACTCAGGTAAGAGGGCGGTATGATAATTTTGATGACCTTAAGGTAACAGAAGGGTTAATTTCAAACGAAATTGCTTTTGTTTATAGAAGACACTGGCTGCACTTCTGCTCCACCATGGCACTTGAATGGGGATTCTATCAGAAGCAGCACAGCTCATGCAGAATGGGTTTATTTGGTGATGACACTTGCAGTAACCGGATTTCGTAACAAAGGGGGTAACGTGAATGGAAAACTGCTCGAAGTCGGACAAATTTCGTTCGATTTTGAAATGCATTGTAAGAACGACTGTGAGCTCATTTTCATGCAGGTACTGCTTCTCTTACCGTACTAGTAACTTGTGACCTGATTGACTTGCTCAATCCCTTAATTGTGCTTTTTGAAGGGAACTGGAAGTCGAAACGCATCTGTAGTCCAGCAATGGGTTGGAAACCAGAAGAAGCAAACATTTTCCTTGAGCATTGTCCGGAATGATTCCTACACATTCACGTGGGCATTTCAGAAGCTCGCTTGGGATGCTGTCGATACGATTCTCATTCGACACAATGAAGCCGAAAGAGACATGACGGACGCTGACAATTTCGTCCTCATACACGCCATTCATGTGACCAATAGCGTTGATGGCGGTGCGGACCACTGCATCGAATGCAAGAATGGCTTGGTGTACTCGGCAGACTCCGGCAACAACGGGGCTCCATCATGTGTCAGTTGTGGTCCAGGCAAGTACCGAGTGAATACCTCAAGGTACGTGCGAAATATGATAACTGAAGCATGCAATTAATTGATAGATTACCTTAACGAAGCAGTTATTTTGTGCAGGCGACTTTTATCAAACGACAGTAGGAATGCGACGGAAGAAGTTACGTCAGTATGTAAACAGTGCCCACCGGGAACAGTTACTGTCGATGAATTTGCAGCAAACGCATCGGCCTGTCATCCTTGTGGCCCAGGAATGATTAGCAAAGACGGTTTAACTTGCACTACTGATTGTGTAGTCAAAATTGGGCATAGTACATACGACTTGCGTCCTCTGAAAGGGTGAGTTTTTGGATACCTTACCTGACTTCATTCACTGTTGTTAATGAAAGGTACATGAACATCCAACTCGGTTCCAGGTTCAAGACTGTCAAAGGTACAAGATTGTTCACAACAAGTGGGACTCAGTATTACCACGTGTTCAACATAAGCTTGTGCATGGAACAAAATGCTGCTTGCTACAAAAACGTGTCAATGCAGAGAGGTTTCGAAACCCAAACGACAAAAGTCGAATCGCTCATATGTCAAAGCAACATTTTCCCACCGACAAACGCCGATGTGAAGCAAGGAGACTCTTCAGATGAATACGGTTGGTTGCAGTCCCAGCCACTTTCGACGCACGCTTCGTCTTTGGGAGATCACTTGATTGGAATAACGCACTTGCCCAAGTACATGGGCATCGATATCCAAGAAGCTATTGGAAGTCCCATGGATCATCCGAAGCAGTTCCACTTTTTCTATACAGCTCCTGAGTACGTGATATCTAAAATTGAGTGAGTGGCACTGTTGATACCGTGGGCAGGCACTAAGTGGAAATATAATTCAATTACAGACGCACACCTGCCTGTCCTTATGGGCGAAACACAAGCATCACGTTCAGATGCCGCATGACAGCAAACGGTTGGGCTGGTGTCGACACGTCCAGTGACCACCACAAGTTAGATAGCAGCAAAGACGGAATCAGAGTTCCTGATAATTGTCCTGGAGGGACTTGTGACGGTTGTAACTACCACTTCATTTGGGAAACCGAGTATGCCTGCCCGCTATGTACAGAATCAGAATTGAAGTAAGACTTACGACGTGTTTAAAAAATATTGCATCGCAGGTATCATGATCAAAATCCATAATTCATGGTCCAATTTCCAGGGTCGTACGGGGAGAATGCAAAGATGGAACGCAAGAAATACATTACTTGCCCACAGAATTTTCACAGTGCCTCCTAAAATATAACGCTTCATGGCCAACGATGCAACCGTGTCAAAGCCAATTACCCATTGTTACTGAGGTAAATAATTTTGGGGGCACATGTCATTAATTCGAATAGCCATGTGATTTTGAGTGGAATACGTTTCTAGATTGTCGTAGAAGTGGCCATAACTTTGGCTATAATCCTGTCCGTGACCCTAATTTGCTTCTGGAGACGACATAGGAAGCTTGAGTACAAATACATGAAGTTGGTTGCTTCCGGTGGAAGCGGTACTCATGGGGATGGCAGAGACTGTGGTGATGATCCGATGACCTCTGATAAAGCAGTTCTTCCCTTTGCTGAAAGCTGTGCTCTGGACGACGATGAAGGAGAAGATGTTGAGTACGAAGGTAGTTCTGACAGCTCCTAACTATAAATTAGCACCAATTTCAGTAACATTTCAAAGGCATTATTCCCTTTTAACAGCGGGTTCGAGATCTGGTAGTAGCAGTGGACACCAGGTAGGATTCTTGGGGAACGCGGGTTTGAAGTCATTTGTCTCCAAGATAGATGTTTTTAGCAAGCTGAGATCAATGACTAGGAACGTAAGTGAGATAGTGAGAATACCGTGCTTGTTTTTGTTTTGAATTTTTCTAATCGACTCCTAAATTCTTTCAGCGAGAAGTGGGAACAAGTCTAGAAATTATGAACCTGACTGATGATAAAGAAGCCATGACTTGAAGCCTCCCAACATTTAACATGTATGCCTGGAAGTGTCATAAAATTTAAGGAAGAAGAAAGCAAACCTGTTTTGTATTTCTAATGACTATTATTTTCTCAATGTTGACTGTGTATTTACCTATCATACTTGCTGTGAATCTGTGGAAGATGAATGCTTCTACCTGTTAAGTATCTCGGTGCTTCTGCCTCAACAGCTTTATTGGAGGTTGAAATAAACGTTAAAATAGATCCAAATAAAATGCTATTAATATAAGTGGAAGTCAGGGGAGCAGGTAGAACGATGAACTCCGTTGAGTACAAAATCTTAAAAAACGTAAACTGCGAAACCTTTCGAGACTTTCGAAACGTTTAAAGATCTGGCGCCCACAATTTGAAAGTTCTGTCAAATGAAGAAGTAGCAATATACTGTCCATCAGGAGAAACGTCCACACACATGACTTTCCCGTCATGTCCTTTTAGGGTCTTTAAAGGCTGCCATGTTGTACTTAGCCACAACTGTAAACGAATACATCCCGATTAACTCGATTCATAAAAATACTTCAGGTTTTGGATCAGAACACATACTTTGGCTGTGTTATCATAAGATGCGGTCGCAACAAACTGTCCATCAGATGGCTGAAATTTCACGCTGGAAACCAAGCTAAGATGAGCAGGTATCGTGTATACACATGTACGCTGCCGAACATCCCATACTTTACAGGTGTTATCCTCGCTGCCGGTAATGATTTGGTACCTAAGATGTAAAAGAAAACAAGATTAGGAAACATGTCAATCATTCATTTTTCTCATTAAGCATCATTTCATTACCCATTCGGTGAGAAATCTACCCCCAATATCTCCTTCAAGTGGCCCTCCAAGAACATGACGCATTTGCCTGTGCGTAAATCCCAAACCCGACCGAATGAATCCAGGCCCCTGCAATTAAAAAAAAAATATTAATCGATGCTGTGTTACAAGAACTTAGGGAGTTTCCATGCTTACCCAGTTACTGCAAGTGATCCATCAGTATGAAAACTTAAACAATATACAGCTTTACTGTGGCCTTCTTGATGCAATACTTCTTCTTGCTGCTCTAGGTCCCACAACCGCCAAGAGGCATCAAAACAGCAAGTGCCGAGGAATCTGCCAGAAGGATGGAATGCAACACGCGAAACCCTGGCAGTGTGACCAGGCAGATTCGCCAAAGGATCCTCACTAGAACAACCAAGGCTTTAAATGAACTCACGATAATCTCTATTCTTAACTTAGAGGGGAAATAGTTACTTTTTCAAGTCCCACAATTTCACAGATCCATCTGCCCCACAGGATGCCATACAACATGCTCCGTCTTCTAGAGAGATAGTTGCTTTTGGATGGAACACAACAGCTCCAACGTTGTTGGGATGACCTTTCAATACCCGTACAGGCTCCAAGTCAGGGCACGACCACAATTTTATGAGACCACTCCTAGAGATCAGTAATTCCGATTTAATTAAATATCATCATTATGAAGAGCTAATATCGTTTACAATTTACCATGAACAAGTTGCAATCATCTTAGAATTCGGGCTGAACTGAACGAAGGATATTGGTCGAGCATCACCGACTTGACTTGAAGAGATCGTTACAGCTTGCAACCTTTTCTGGAGTTCCTGGCGCTTTGCAGTTTTAACGTTGTCAGGGATGTCTCTGTACTTGCGAGCTTCTTCTAATCGATCTTTTGCCCTCGGGAAGGAATAATCTGCAGCATTAAAATTATCCAGTTAGTTTAAGTTAAGATATGCTGTTGATGTTAAGTTCAAGATCTACCTGCTATCCATTCTCGGGCTACTTTGAGCCCCGGAGGTCCTTCGTGATACCACGTGACTTCATTTTCCTTGTCTTTAGCCCTCTCCCGCTGTGGTGCTTCATGGATTACTGTTGTAGTACCAGCTCTATAGAATCAACGTGTTTTTCAGTGCTGAATTCTTAATAAAATTTCAGGTTTTGTATCTTTTATGTACCTTGCTAGAATATCCTTTAGCCGGTCTCTTCGGTCGGCTGGGCCTTCCCCAAAATAACAGATTGGCTCACCCACAGCTCGTAAACATTTTCTAACTTCATTGTCATCGGTACTTACATTCAACTGTCTCACACGCTTGCGGCGATCAAGCTCCTCTTGAACAGCTTTCTTCTCATTTGAGACACTGTCTTCTATTTTCAGGTATTCTACGCACATGGAAGAACGACAAGTTTTATTAATTTTTCAACAACTGAAAGACGAAGTCATCATTGATCGACTTCAATTACCTTTCGATATGTTAATATTTCCTGCTGCAACAGCCTCTTGAAACGCATCGTCTTCGGTTCTTGGTGCGGAATCAAAATCCATCATGACGTTTTCAAGATAATGTTGTGTGATAAACTTAACGAATCAATAAGATTATGAATAAAAACCCGGCCAAAATTCAGCTCAATACATACAATATATAAGAATCGAGCAAAACTGCACATGAAATTCTTTAATTTTTCACGAGCTCAAAAGGCTGAAAGCATGTAAACATTAAGAATGAACACAAACCGGCGATGAGACCGTGTTTGTTGTGTTGTGCTTTTGAATTCTGGACTGGAGCCGCGACGCGGCAGTAAAATCGATGGTAAGTTTTATTCAATGGTTCTCTTTTCAGGTAACTGATTTTCAAGCAAACTTTTACAGAAATTTTTGCCAGAATTATCAATAGAGTCCTTTGGCTCTAAAAAATTCAGGCTTTTCTAGCTCCCAAAGAGGAATCTCACCACCACCATCTGCAGCTGTTCCTGGGGCAGGCCACACCCTGGCAACCTCACCAAAGCTTCTGCCTTGAACTTTGCATCCTCTAATGACCTGAACTATTGGCTTCTTCGGGATGAAGTACGGCTTCACGGAAGCATCCGGAGCTTCAGTGGTGTCGCTGTACTTTTCCATTACTGGCCACAAGCATCTCGATTTCATTTCCCCGTTATCGTCTTTCCAGGATACAGTCCACTTCTCTGGACCTGTGATAATGATCGAGGCCATAATACTAGTAGGTTTCATGTTGTCCTTGGTGAATTTGGTCATTTTGCCAGTGTAGTTGGTTTGGGTAAAACTGTTCAAAGTCATAACGGCTTTATGACCGTGCATTCCTACTGCTCGCAAGCTTGACACTTTTCCTGCAGTGGCCCCAAGATTCGCGCAGCTACTATTCCTCAGCTTCACTAATTCGGTCTCACCACTCCAGACGTCATCGTGCATCAGCCATCTTCAAATGTTGAATACAACTGACTGGTGAAAATTTTTTTTGAACAAAGTTAAAGATAGCGGAATACTTACATTCCATTTCCGCAAGCTTTAACAGCCCTGTTGTCCCATGCTTGGTCTGCCACGGAGAAGTCTATTTGGTACTTGTTGTCCGACTCAAAGGGTTCCCCATTCTCATCTTCTAGAACGATGAATTGTTCATCCGAGTAGGCGAAAGAACCAGCAATCAAAGCTAACAGCACAAGTAATGCTCCTGCCGATTTGGTCTTCCTTAAGGTTAAGTGCATGCTTGAAAACTTAGACAGCTGCTGAGCAGCAATCAACACGAAAACATGCTGGAAACTCTGCGAATATGCTTAATGAATAGTTGCCTGTATCGAAAGTGTTCCAACGTTTTGATGCAAAAGGCGTTGCTGGTCGTTTCGGCACTATTAACCTACCGATCACAATAGGATATAACTTTTTAATGGGATATAACAACTAGAAGTTGAAACCGCATTTATCGTTTGAGACTTGTTCACATCGGCTTCAGAAGTCTGATTCTATCTAACTGCAGTACAATTCAGTACATGTGCCTAAGCACTTAGCATGAAGCTAGAAGTTCAGATAAGAGAGTTTTTCGATGTTTATAGACTGATGGTATCTCCGTGGTCTTGAACAGCTCTGCAGAAGTCGCGTTCTGAGTGGACCTAACTTCTTGTAATTTCTGCATGAATGTGCTGTCAAAAGCGTTAAGCTCAACACATTCGCAACAAGTCTACGTTTATTATTCGGTCATTTTTCCAACTTACTGTATTGATTTAGAGTAGTTGTTATGGTGGAAGTACAGCTCGTCTAAAGTAAGAGAAATATAAGGAGCTGGAACCGGTGGTTTAGCTGTCACTTCTCTGCAGGGTGGAGGTTTGCGAATTTTCCGACCATGTCGTCCATCCTTTCTGTGCCACAATCCGGACCTCGGTCGGTGTCCCAGCCATCTCAAGGCATTGGCACTCCCGATAGGAATCGACGAATGTTCAGGGTTTGAAACTTGGCCTGTAAATATACACATGCGTTTTTTATTATTGAATCTCTTTTTGCTAGCCATTTTTTATACTAAGTAAGCGCTTTTCTTACCAACAACGGCTGTGCAACGCTGATCAAGAGCGTATTCCTGTTTGTGAGGCGTCATGATGACAACACGATCGTCATACTTTCTGATGATGATACAACTACTTCCTGCACATCTTGAGTGAAATGCTCCCTTTCCTGGACGAAGCTCGATGCAACAAACTTTAGTTCCGATTGCCAATGACCCCAACGGATACGAATCACCTTCCTTTGCTCTAACTGAAATCAAACACAATTGTTAAACCCGAAGCTAGCCACATGCTTGTTTGCTTAAGATGTTCCACATACCAGCATTCCTGGTAATTTCAGAAGAGGAAGAGATCAGATCCCCTGGTTTCATGCTAGTGGTAGCAATTATGTACCTCAATTTGTCCTTATGACCGACTAAAGCGACGTGAGCTGTCCGGTTCTTCTCAACAATGATTTCTAGCACCTAGAATACAGTTCAAACACATTCATTTAACATACGGTTATACTTATACAAGCCAAGACTTCAAATGTAAGTTTGCTGCTTACTTTTTCAATCAGCGGAGGTGCCCCGTCAGGAATGGTTCTATTATAGTCTACCCATAAGTAGGGATGCTTCAACCCTCCTCCTAGAGTCCCCACAACAACTCGCCCTGTAAGTAAATAATTGAACATTGAAAGTTTCTTGGGTAAAATTCTGGATACAAGACATTTAAAACTGGATTGGTACCTGTGACTGGGTCACGACCAGCGAGGTTCGTTGTGGGTACCGGTTTCAGAGTATATTCATCTGGGTAGTGGACTGTTCTTCGGTAATATCCAGCTTTGCCACCCGGCGTTCCTGGGGGTTTCGGTTTGTGTACAAGCTTTTCTTGCCATTGATGCCGAACGGGTGAAACCAAAAGTGTATTGTTAGCACCACACAGAATGGCACTAGAGCTCCGTGCAAGGCTATTGAAGCAAAGAAGGGAATTCCCCACAACTTTGCTGGGCAACATTATCAACAAGATTGACTAACTTCAAACACTTCTGAACATATCCAGGCTAAAATGTTCTGTTTTATCGTAACTCCCTTGGGAAAATGCGCATATTTAAGTCATGTTTAACGTGAAAACACATGTAACATGTGCTGTGTCTATTGGATCACAATCCTTAAATTCGAATGTTTGCATACGCGCCAAGGATGTCTATACCTTATGGCTTAACGTGGAGTCGCCTGCTCCACTCCGTATTTGTCTGGCTCGGTTCGAACGTTTGTTTTGTAACTAACCCGATGCATAAGGAAATTTATCCGCATTACTTCTGACTTCAATTATAGATATCCGATAAGTTTTATTTAACAGTAACTTCTAAGCATGAAACTCATACAATCATATTTTAGATTCATCAGTTCCGTAAATTCAAATAACAGCTATTGAAAGGCGGCTATGTTTCAAACAAGAAGAAAAACTGACTACATACAAAGAAAACTAACTACTGGTTAAATTACTTTTTTAAGACCGATTTGATTATGCTAGAGTCCAAATCAGTTGCATGTTAGGTGACCTGTACACAGTATAAATATCGTCTTTCTAATGTTTTTAGCATCTAAAAAACGACAGTTCAAAATTCTTCGAATTTTGTACAATGCTGTCCTCCGACTTTTAAACTTAAACATAAAGGAAGCCCAGGACGAAGTCAAATGTTCAGCAACATCGACCCAAAATCAGGGTGTTAGTGTCAGGTTTCATAAAGTTGGAGGGTCCATTGGGCAAATACGAAGACTTAGTTTCAGCGGCTATGGAAAAATCAGGACACCTCGACGAATTCGCGTCGGTAAGTTGTTAAAGCTTCCACAACTGAGGGACTCAAATTGGGTGTTGGTAAAGTAAAAAGCTCAAAGTATTTCCCTGAAAACATGCATTGCAGAAACCCTTCTGTCATTAAAAACCATTTGTCACACTATAAATTCGTTATGCTGGCAGCGCGCGAGATTTAAATTTCGCAGGGTTTTTGTTTTCCCCAAACTGGGCACACACCCTTACATAATGCAACTGTGGGAAAGTTGACATACAACACATCAATATTTACAGCAGGAAGTGAGCCAAAGCATACAGTGGATCTACTCTATCACCTGTGCGTGTGTAGTGAATCGGTTGTCAGTCTTTTATCTGAATCAAGGCCATTTAATATTGTTCTGTATTCAATAGTTTCTAGTTGTTAACAAGCGAGTGTTGGAACCAGTCAGAGAGTAGTTTAATGATTGCTTTCCTAGGCTACCTTGAGGCTGAGAATATTGTTGGGAAATTCTACTTGATTATGAAATTCTGCTAATGTGAGCTGTTGGTGAGGTCATGAATGTGTCGTAAAGTTCGAGCGAAAAGTACTGTGGAATTTAGTTATATGACCGGAATTTTGAATATTTTGACGTTTGGTTCTCGCGGTACACAGGTAATGTTTGATAAGGGTTACATGAAAATAGTGCATCTGTCGAGCTGTCAAATATTATCAATCCTTGCTGACAAATGTTCTTTTGTGTATTCTAGCCATGGGACGTGTTCAAGACAAACGGAGCTTCTTCGGCAAAACAGTCGAGCATCTATCTAGATGTCTCGCCATGATGAAACCTACTCCTTGGGACAAGGTTCGCTTCTATAAATTAGCAACAAAAATTACTTCAATACTTGTTCAGAACTTAATCTGGTTGAATGACAATTCTAGGTGCTTCGATTGTTTGATCTATGTCCAAAACAAAGCGCGAATGGAGTATTTCGTTTGGATGAGAGATCACATGATGCCATTGTGGCTCTAGGAATCTATTTCATTGAATCTGGCCTGCAACATAAAAGCCATATTTTGAAGTACTTGTGCCAGTTATACCAGGGACTTCCCCGGTCTCAGTGGGTGCTTGATAGATTCAGCAATGAGAGTAAGTTGAACTGAGAACGACTCAGTTAGACCAAAGGGTATTCTAACCAATATAATGCAATCTATTTACAGAAATACCGATGGCAGAAAAGCTGGCTTTCATCCTCACTACATTACTGAGTGACATTGCGGTACAATCCGAACAAGATCGAAAACCAATCGTGTCTCTGCAGTTGGAGGTTTTACAGAGGCTCGGCGAGTCGATCGCAGCTGACCTGAAAAAATCAGATCTGCATATCGATATCCATAAACGTGGTACGTTTGTTATGATTGTGAAAATATTTATTGACAGAGCGAGGATTCTAATTCCTTTTTGATTTCTTCAGAGATGATTATTGACGTTTCTCTACCAGTGTTCCTGGGAATTGCGAGAGCATTTGGTAGATTTGTGGAACCAGAAAGTGTAACGCCGCCGTTGTTTTCGTTAATTTTTCCGAAACCCTCTCCACCACTTCTTGAAAAGGCTATGCGAGATCAAAGGCAAGCAAAGAGGGTGCCTAATTTCCGATCTGTCATCCCAAGATCTTTGTCGTCTAATTTCGGAATTCCAACTACTTCCGACTCATCAAGTTCCAGGTTTGTACCTGCAAAGGATGTTGAGATTTTGATTCATGATCTTTTGGAAGTTGTTAACAAGCGTTGAACTTTCAGGGGCCCTGTATCGTTACTTACGAAAGAAAGTATAGATTATTCAACAGTATTCTTCCGGAAAATCGGATCGTCGTATTCTTCTCCAAAGGGGGAACAGCAGACAGTATTATTCACTGTTGCTCAATTACAAGTATGCCCTAACAACACGTACATTACTCCTTGCAAGCTGTGTCTGTTTACATATTGCTTACATGTGTAATTTTTGCAGGTAATTTTATCTGTAGCAAAGGCCCTGTTAGAGCAGCCAACTGTACTCAGTGTTCTTGATACTTGGACAACCGAAGTAAGAGGAATGCAAGGCGAAAGTGGAGCGCAGTATAGGTGCGGATCAGAGAATTGAAATTAAGCCAGCTACTTAGTTTCCCAAGTCAGATTTATAACTGCTTGATTGATTCAGGTCTGTGAGCGAGATTCTCAATCTCGTGCTTGTAGCATTACTAAAGGAATGTTTACAAAGGCATCAGGAACTACCGGCTCCATTCACAAAAGAAGTCCAGGAATTTGTCAAAGGTTTGTTCCTGTCCGGCCAAACTGAATTGATGCGGTATTCCAGAAAGCCAATTGAAGTACGTTCAAAAGTAACATCCATTTGCCTTAAGTACTGGTTTGTAACTTAAGCCTTCTGTGAATTCAGGAATTGGAAACTGGAGAAATGGTTAAACGTTCAGGAAAATTCAGAATGAATGTACAGGCTAATGCTAATTGCGTTGAGCTTTTGGTATGGGCCATTGGAGATGAAACAGGTAACATACTTCAGCTTTAGTATCATTTCGTATATCTGGCATAATGGCATTAAGGTGTTTAGTGAATATGATTACTAAATGAAGTTACGACGGTATGTTCGTACATTACAGTAGCAAGGTGTAAGTCTGCTGTGCAGGAAATCGCCCTGTGCGGCTCGGGAAGTGACTCTCTAAGAGGTATTTGAGTAGGAGTCAGAATGTTGGCGCATTTTAACCAGAGAGCTTTGATTTCGTGTTTTCATACAGAGGCATGTTTTAATTAATACATCTCAGTATTTATGTATCATAATTGCCATTAACATGGATGGTAATTATCTGCCACTTGCAGATAATGTTTATTAGAAATAGCATCTACTAAATTCATATTGCGCAGGAATAACCGAGTTTTGTCTAATAAGTAGATGTATTAATGTGCTAAAACTTTTGTGACTCATAGTTTCTATCTTTTGCAGGAGCGGATAGTTTGTGCAGCAGACTTAATGAGAAAATCAACGATTTGCACGCAAACAAACTTGCGCTAGCTCATATGCCATTGCTAGTCGTCTGCCTGCAGGTATACATATCTCTAACGCTTGATTGTGTAGAGCTGAAGTCGTAAATGGTAATTTGTAATTCTTCTAATTTTTAGGGTCTCGGCGGTTTAGCTCTGAAGTTTCCCACTATCGCATCATCTAGTATACAGTATCTGAAGGAGTTCTTAATAAATCCATCACCGATCTTGACGAGATTGTATGGCAGAAGAGTCGGCAAAAGTAAACAATTTACTGTTTTTTGTCTGATTATATTGAGGGGATTTCTTTAATGGAATCAATTTTTTGTTCAGAAGATGCCGATGGAATTACGGATGGGCTCCCGGAAAGAACAGAGAGTGTCAAGAAAGAAGCTAACGAAGCGTTCTTTCGGCTGCGAGATGTTGCCATTGAAAACTTGTGCTTAGCTTTAAAATCTGGGCTTACAATGGATCCAAACTGTGTTCAAGCTTTCTTGGCCTCTGTGTCCAATAGGGTTTTCACCGCTGAAAAAGAATGCAGGTTCGTTGCTTGCAGTTAGAGGACCAATTTGATCATGTGTGAAGAATCATTGTGGTTTACAGTTCTTTGGAGTTACAAAACACGCCTTGTGACGATTCTCTTCTTGTGCTAACCAACTCCATTGTCATGCTCGGGCATGTAGCCATTGCCTTGAAAGAGACACCTAAAACAACAGAATCTGTGTTGCACTTCTTACAACAAAGAGTGGGAAAATTGCCATCTGATTTGGATGTCCTTATAATCGATCAGCTGGCATGTATTGTCATCGCAAAATGTGAAGTATGTTTCTTGAATTAACACCTTGGATGAAAATAAGGCTTGTGTAATTTGAAGTTTGTACTGTTTCAGACTAATGTTTACGAGGAAGTAATGAAGATGTTCTGCATGTTCACGCTGGAGTCAAGTATGGCTGCATATTCTCAAGTTGACGAAAGGAAATATAGGCACACAAGCGGAGCTGTTATGAACGCTTTAGCCAACGTTGCGCTGTACCTGGACGGAAGAACGTTGATGGATGATCTTCTAGTGCGATTATTGGAGTTGTTTGTGCAGCTAGGACTTGAAGGGAAAAGAGTTGCTGAGAAATCTCCAGCGACAATGAAGGTAATTTTCGACGCTAATGAATATCACGTTCACATTCTAAATGGGAAACCTCATTGTTAATTTGTTTGATTTGTCTGAAGGCGTCCGCATCTGCTGGCAACCTGGGAACGTTATTACCGGTAATTGCTTTATTGATGCGTCGGATTCCGCCCGTGATGGATGTGAAACCTCGACTTCAAAAGCTTTTCCGTGACTTCTGGCTTTACTGCATCATTATGGGTTTCACTGCCCCTCAAACGAACAATGCGTTGTGGCCAAGCGAGTGGTACGAGGCAGTTAGAGAAATTGCTTCCAAAAGCCCACTGTTGATTTGCAAAACAAGTCTTCGGTCCGAGCTTCGAGAATTGCAATATACTTCTGCTTTGCGGTCGGATGCAGTGTCCGCGGTTAGTAATTTTAGTATTTTTGAATTTTAAGTGACCTTTGGTTTTTATGTAAAAAATATTCAACAGGTTGAGCTTCAAGAGTTCAAAAACAAGATTATGTCTCTCTTGGACAATTCCGCTGATGTAGCACCCTTGGTAAAGAATTTGCCCTTCCCCGAGTGTGCCTACATCTTATCAGTGTACTGGCTGGAAATGCTTCGAGTGGAAACCGTAGCGAAACCCAGTTTTCGAGAGATCTTTGAGTACCTTTGCGAACTTTCAATACAGAAGGACAAGCTTGGACTTTGGAAATGTTTGGCTAGGTAAATATTTGATGATTCATTTTCATCAGTCTAAAGCTCTTCAAAGTACATCATATGTCTTCCATTTTTAGCGTTGCTGAGAAAGTGTTTCAAAAGTTTCTGGATGTTATGAGTTCCAAAGATACAATTATTGACAAAGAAACGGAGCTAGAAATCCACGCCCAGTTTTTATTGGTTCGCTTCAATCATATCCAAAGAGAAATACGGAGAGTGGCCGACAAGTTTTTGTCTGGACTTGTCGAGAGGTATGTACTATTTATGCAGGTTGTAAGCTGTTTCTTCGTGAATATTGTCATTCTTGTTGTTTTTTACAGGTTCCCGTATCTATTGTGGAGCAGAACAGTTCTGCATACCATGTTGGATATCCTGCAAGTGTTGTCTGTCAGTTTGACATTGGATCCGAACGTCAATAATTTACCCCTGGACATACCTAACACTCCTTACTGCTTGCAGCTTTTGGATAATTTGGATGCAAGAGAGGTGGGTTTTCCTTTATCTGTTTACGATCGATAGATTGATTACATCAAAGTCAGCTTATATGTATTTTCTTTGCAGCAAATCGTAAATGATTACGCAGGCCGATGCTCCATTTTCTTGCAAGAGGCTTTGAAATGGGCGCCTCATGCAACAAGGTCACATCTCTTAGAATACCTGAACTTGCATAGTTCAGAATCCATGCAGCATCATGCTGGTCTTGCGCTAGCATCAGAATGCATATTGCGATATTCGGGAAGAAACCCATTGTCTGACCCGTTGCCGGTGAGTTTCGTGCACCACGTGTATAAGAACGAATGGCAATACTGGAATAATATTGTACTTCATTGTGTACCCAAATAGGAGAGCACTCTAGAAAAAAGGCCAGATTGTACAAAATCTTCATTAGCGAAGTTTGTATCTTCTCTCGGTTTGAGAAGCCGGTATCTGGGACAAGTGCGAGGACTTTTGAAGTGTGATTCGCTGTCATCTGTTACTGCCAATCTACTCAAGACGCTGAGTGAAAAATCACCAGATAATGAGGATTTCGAGAAATTTGAAAACGCGATCTGGACTACAACTGCTCTGTTCATAACATGCAAAGGTAAGCTTGGAAACACGAGGAAACTAACTACGTTCAGATTTAGGATGTGGTTGTTATACATTTGCGTGTATCAGGATTGAACCGCCAATTATTGCACGCAATCTGCTGGGCTCCCGTGTACCGGTTTACGGAAGAAGTCGTCGTTTCTGCGTGTGAATGTTGGCAATGGATATTATCTGCGAGAAAAGATTTGACGCTGCCCTTCTTACAAGAAATGCTTGGCTCTTGGCAGGTAAGATATTACAGATCATTATTGTTTTCAAATGGCGGCCAGATATGGAAACTTGCGCCTTTTTCCAGTGTACTGTCGAACGTAGAATGGGTATCTTCGCTCCAGTAATACAACCTGATAGCCCATTGGCAGCCTGTGAAGGATGCCACCTCAAGATCGATGTACCACTCATTGGTCCTCATGAAGTGTGGGTTAATTTCATTTGCGAGTTGGTTGATAACAACAAGCTTTGTAACGACGACGTCGTGGAAATGTTTATCTATCTAATTCATCGGACCCTGCCGAGTTCCATCGGAGAGAACACGTACCTGAATAAGCACATTCAAGCTATAAGCCCAAGGTTCCGCTTGCTTAGCTGTGCATTATCCCTTCTTCAGAACGATTCCGTCCGTCATTCTGCACTCAAGAAAGCAGTTTTACGAGAAAGGATTTATTGTGCATGCTTCGACTATTTTTGCCAGGGCTATGCCTGCCCAACCCAGGAATCGACGTCCTTAAGAAAAGACCTCCACGCGGTCTTGAAGTTCTGGCAGATCCTACATAACGACAAAAAGTACATTCGACCATTGATAATGCCGACTTCTGAAAATAAGTCAGTAAGGTTCAATGGAGGACCAATGGTAAGATTTTCTGATCGAGTGATTCATTTGGATCATGGCGTATTCAAAATTTCTTATCACCTCTTCAATTCCAGGTTAAAGATAATTATCCTACTGCCACGGCCAGTGATATTCGATTCGGTGACGGTTGGATGAACACAATGTACAAGAATTCGAGCTCTACTCCAGCAACTTACAAGAAACGGAAAGAAAAGTACGAAAAGGACTCGGTGAAGGAGTATATACGCAAAAGAAATTTGATACTTGAGCTGCTAGCACAGGAGGTATGTTGGTCCGTAACCTTGTGAAAGTTGTTCCCATATCTTATATTCTTATTGTTGTTTGCATCTTTCAGATTGACATATTAATGACTTGGCATAACCCTTTGAATGCCCCGGAGTTAGTTATACCAGCTGAATCAACCGTTAATACTTGGCGTTTGATGAAATCTTCTGATAAGATCTGGCGGGATTCAGTGAGGCTCGCATGGGAAATCAGCCCGATAATGGCAGTTTTTCTTCCCAAACGGCTGAAATCGTCTGAAAAGTCATCAATAATTGCAGACGAAGTTTCTTGCTTAGTACGGACATGGCCAGATGCTGTTATGCATATATCTGAAGCTCAAATGTATCTCGTAACTACAGATGTCATTCTGAACGACGCGATAGAGGTGATTTGATACCATAGAAGGAATCTCATGGAAGAACTTTTCACTAAGTAATAATTATCGTTCCAGCTATCATCCTTGCTTACATGGGCTCCTTGCTCACCTATCAGAGCCCTATCATTCTTCAGTCGGCAGTTTCCTCCGCATCCGATAACGGCACAGTACGCCGTAAGATCTCTCAACTCTTATCCTCCTGACGCAGTTCTCTTCTACATTCCGCAATTGGTGCAAGCTCTTAGACATGACACGGTAGGTCACTGTGGTATTCCCGTCGGTGGTCGAATGAATTCTCCTAATCACTCACGTTGGACTTACAGATGGGCTACGTCGCCGAATTCATCAAGAAAACTTCTTTAAGATCACAGTTAGTAGCGCATCAGCTAATTTGGAATATGCAGACTAACGTGTACCTGGACGAGGAAGGTCATCAAAGAGATCGTAAGTAATTTTAATAAATACAAATACGTACTGCATTTCCAAGCCAGCTTTTTGAATTTGTATCTGCACCAATAAACTAGCTGCCCTTGGGGACACCTTGGATAGTCTGATCAGTGCTATCGTAGCCTCACAATCTGGAAGGGCCAAGGAGTTTTATGAAAGAGAATTTGGATTCTTTGAAAAAATAACTGCTATCTCCGGAGAAATCAGAAAGTTCCCCAAAGGACCGGAACGGAAAAAGGCTTGCTTGGAAGAATTGGCAAAGATTGAGGTACGTCACGGATGTTACTTGCCTTCTAATCCAGAGGCTCTCGTGATTGACATTGATGCTAAGAGTGGCACTCCGATGCAAAGGTATTCAAAGTAACACTAGAATTGGCCAAAGGTGCAAAAACCTTCCTAATGATTAGAATTTCTTACAGTGCCGCAAAAGCTCCATACTTAGCGAGATTCAAAGTTCGACGATGCGGTATTAAAGCAGTAGAATCTGCAGGACTCGGAGAAGACGAAGACGAGCCAAAATCTTTGACAGCTTCAGTAGACATTTGGCAAGCGGCTATTTTTAAAGTTGGAGATGATGTCCGCCAGGATATGTTAGCTTTGCAAGTGATCTCCTTGTTCAAAAACATCTTTGATCAAGTGGGACTTGACCTGTTTCTTTTTCCTTACCGTGTGGTTGCAACAGCACCTGGGGTACAAAATTTTTGTTACTCAGTTACTTTGATAAATATCGATAAAACTTAATTCTGTTGAAAATTGCAGAATGGTGTTATTGAGTGCGTGCCGAACGCAAAATCTCGGGATCAACTTGGAAGGCAAACAGACGAGGGCTTGTATGATTTCTTTTTGAAAACTTATGGTGAAGAGGACACGAAAGCTTTTCAAGATGCACGACGGAATTTCATCAAATCCATGGCAGCTTACAGTGTGATTTGCTACTTGCTACAGTTCAAGGACAGACACAATGGAAATATCATGCTTGACAGCGAAGGAAACATCATCCATATTGGTAAACAGTACATGCAGTCAATTTACAGTTACGTCTTTGAATCATGCCATTCACGTAAGTTTTTTGCAGATTTCGGTTTCATGTTCGAGAGTTCACCCGGAGGGAACTTGGGTTTCGAACCGGATATCAAGCTAACTGAGGAGATGGTCATGGTGATGGGTGGTAAAATGGAAGCCCCTCCTTTCCGGTGGTTCATGTACCTGTGTGTCCAAGCCTTCCTGGCTGTTCGGTTAGAATTTGCTTATAAATAATGTCCCTTGGTGTCTGCACAGTCCGTTTCACTAATATAAGAAATTAATTTTACAGGCCATACAGCGAAGCTGTGATTTCGATGGTGTCTTTGATGTTGGACACGGGATTGCCTTGCTTCAGAGGACAAACGATCAGGTTACTCCGGCAAAGATTCTGCCCGCAAGTCAGTGAAAAAGACGCAGCTATGGTCATGATGCAAGTCATAAATAACTCGTTCTTATCAGTAAGAACTAAAACGTATGATATGATCCAGTTCTACCAAAATCAAATTCCTTATTAGTCAGGCCCTTGTGACGTCCAGAGTCTGCTGGCGTTAAATTGTGTGTATACAAAATACATAGTCTCTGGTAGATACTAAAAAACTGTATATCGCCCTATTCTCCACCCTTGGAGCCATGTGATAATTTTGTCTTGATTTCTCCAAAAGAGATTGTGAGATGCATTCCTGAAAATTTTGAAATTGACTGAATGTAATTTTGGAGCTTTTTGTTCATTCTCGTTATCTTCCCGATGGATGCTGTCGAAGAATACTCGTAAACTGTCGTAGTCTAGTACCTGATGTAGCCGTAGTGAAATGGAACAATAAATGAACAGTAGTGCGATTATATGCGCGGATATCACAGAATTTATTCGGTAGGTTCTGGCGTTCCGTAAAAGGAAGGAAATGGTGTTCATGCTCTCTACAGGTCAGTTTGATCAGGTTCATCCGCAGAAGGTTTAACATTTTTACTCATCGTTAAAAGTTTCTGCCCTGATTCAGGGTCTGTTTTCGCTGAGCGTTTAGGAAGAGCAGCCCATTTTTGTACTTCACCGCTACCAAAAATGAGGTAAACAATACCTCCGAATAGGTGGATGATGGCAGCCAAGTAGAATACATTTAACCATTCGTCTCGAGTACTGTTCGAAGTCAAGAAAGAAACTGTGATGGGACAGAGGAATCCTGGCAGGACTCCAAACAGGTTCATAATTCCGGTCAGGAGGCCTGCATGTGCTGGGGCCATTTCCATGACACTCAACAAGTATCCACCCATGAAGGCGAACTCACTCAAGGCCTGACTCACGGATACAACGGTAATGGCGAACGCCATATCATTGCAGTTTAACAACATCACGGCTACCAAGCCGATGCAAGGAAACACAGTTCCTGGAAAGTAATGGCCACGCAGACGTCAGTCATGAAACATAAGTTAGCGGTCAAATTTAAGTGGTAACGGTTCTTTGCGAATTCACCTATTGAGTTGAACACCTTCCGCTGGGCAGTCAATGTGCACATTTTCTTGGATTTGACCCAGTCAAACAGCTTGCCCACACCCAAGTGGCAAATCAGCATTCCAACGTACGGAAGGGATGATAGAATTCCATTCTAAGGTTTCCATTTAAAATGAATCAACTTTCAAGTCATTACAAAACTCTGCAACTAGTCGGAGGCATACTCACAGATCTGATGTCCATCCGGAGAACTTCGTTCATGTACATCGGTAAGTACATGGACAAGGTGGTGAATGCCCACAGAGTGCAGAAATGAGTAATATTCAAGGCGTTAACTGGTACGGAAGTGACGATTTTGCTCCAAGGAACGTGGCGTTTCTAAAAAACCAAAAGTATATGTATTTTATTTGTTAATATATTAATTTTGCCACTAGAACTCGCCTGGACTAACTTTGCCGGACATTTTGATGTCCAAAGCTTGAGATCGATTTGCCTGAAGAAACTGCAGTTCTTGCTTGGAAATCCGTGGGTCATGTTCTGGCCAGTCGAACATGACGAAGTAGGAGAGAATCGACCATAAGGCACCCAACCCACCTGGCATCAAACGTTTTGACCAATAATCAACAGTTATTACAAGGCTTAAAAGCTTGATAATTTTGTCCATCTCATGTCAACCTGTAATGTAGAAAATATACTCCCATCCGAGGTTTTGACAAATCAAAGCGCAGAGCGGGTATGTAATGGCAGCTCCGACAGCCAAGCCAGAGTAAGCGATTCCAACCAGGAAACCTCGTTCGGACGGATCTGACCTGAGGGTCACCTCATTTTATTAGCAAAATTCTCACCAAAAAATGAAATGAAAATGTACGCACCACCGAACAGAAAAAACGTTGATACATGGAAGTGCCGTGCCCTGCAATCAGGAAAATGCCATTTTTTAAACACTGGAGACTTGCAACAACCAAGCATCCTAGCTACTCACATGAACGAATCCCATAAGCAATCGATTGACAAAGAGGTAGGCTGGCCCTAATTTCGCCATGATCGGATTTGAAACCGTCAGTAAGGCGAAGAGTAGTGAAGTACCTAAAAACAAGGATTTACCGCCGAATCTTTCGCTCATCCAACCTCCTAGCACCTATAGATCAATTTATATTTTAGTTAACGGTGATAAAAATTGGCAAAACACACCTTTGGATCACATCTTTTAGAAGCTTTGTTACCTGCGTGAAAATGAAGCCATAGGAGAAGGAGCCCAAAATGCCGGCTTGGGTATCTTTCGACCAGTCGAACTCTGCCTTCAGAATATGGGAAATTCATAGTGAGACAGGCTGACAGTTGCATTCCCAAATTTAAACTTGCACGTTTTATACCTCTACATGATTGTCGCTGCTATTCGTTGAAGCAGCGTTCAGCTCGCATCGATAATCGACAGCGGAATCATACGCTGGTGTGTCATTTGTAAACGCTGTCAAATTGTTGTTAGCATGTGGGCTCTTGACCATGCAGACAAGCGCAAAATTCATGTTTGCACGGAGAACCATGAAAAGCGTCGTGCCGAACATGAGGAGAATGAAGATGTTCAGCCGCTGGGAACATAGTAACGGAGCTGACAAAAACAAAAATGGACTTTAGACAGCCTGAATTCTCATTTATCAAGGACAATTAAGTGTGTGCGTGCTTCATTTTATCCATGTTTGAAAAAGGTTTACA
Source organism: Sphaeridia pumilis (assembly GCA_034698345.1). NCBI lineage: Eukaryota > Metazoa > Arthropoda > Collembola > Symphypleona > Sminthurididae > Sphaeridia > Sphaeridia pumilis. The sequence goes on from JAQGBJ010000273.1 coordinate 46,874, forward strand.
CGAGTATATATCGACGGACTATGCGAAAGATATTTACGGTTTGATCAACGAAATTTCATTCCACGGGTCGTCACGCAATGCAAAGTCACGTGGGTTTAAGCCCATTTTTGAGCCCATTTCGAGTTGAGCACATATATATACTATTGCCATTTGTAGGAATCAACACGTTGTTCTGCCATGTTTGACTTTTACAGAGCTTGGAAAAAGTTTCGAATGAGAATCCTTACCTGATTCAGGGCTTGCTGGTACCGGCTCCGGTTTCTTTGCTGAGGCTTCGACGATCGTCATGATGGTGGTCGAAGAAGGGCTTTGAAGAATATAGTTAAAGGATTACAGACACGAGAATTTTAAAATATAATACAAGGATGTCGAATCGGACTCGACGAGTTTGATTGTGTGAAACGTTGGGTGTGTAGCGGACAAAAATCCTGTTGTGGCTGCGGATGTCCTTTATAAGCGACTGAAAAGGAGGATGAGATTTGTATCGCCTTTATTGCACGCACCGTTGCAATATTCTGTGTGCGAATTTAAGTTCCATCGAAAACAGGTGAGATTTAAGTTGAATGTATAGGAGCATAAGCAGATAGACAGGTTAAGAAGAGCTGCGCTCGGCGCTGCGCTAAATTCAGTCTGTCAGAGTTTAACGTGAAAGGAGGAGCGTTAATACGAACGCTTTTGGTAGACATGTTCACATTATCATGATGTAAGCAGGTGACGTTAAACACTTGCTTAAAGTAACCAGAGCAAAAGAGCTCAAGCCAAAGAGAATTTGTTCAGGGACTGAAAAAACGGATTTAAGCCCAACTTGAAACACAATTTTATTATAACGAAAACAAAATGCTAACAAAAATAACCATCTCCAAGACTAGGACTCACTACTGGCAGATACTGTTTAGTTGATCCGACTGGTGCTCCAGGACGCTTCCTCTGACATTGCTGTGGTACAGAGTTAGCTTGCGACCATTGGTAACGAAGAAGAAGGGTATGTTCATGCTATATCTCCAAGGCTGTAAGTACACTACTTGGACGTCAAGACCACGGTGGAACTCCAATGGATTGCCTTCCACGGGTTGAAGTCCACTAAGTCCCGTAAACCGGAACAAGTTGAGCCCGGCGTCCGTGAGGATTAGCACGAAGACTTGCTTCGGACTCAGGTACATGACTTGGCTGGATTTGATGTCGTAAGAGTGCAGGGTCTGAACGTGGTTGAGAACACCTGATGCGGTGACTGCATACAACTGCAAGTAATAATGATTGACTTATAATCTAACTTTGGAAGGGAAACTTTGAGAATGTTTTACCGACCTCCAAAGCAGCATAAGGTTTAATTGTTCTGGAACCTGGTCGATCTTGGGTAGCCACGAGAAGGTATTGGCGGTCTTTGTAAGCTGTGATTGCGTGGAAAGTGTCTGCCGACCCTTGGACGGAAGCAACAGATTTGAAGGAGAAGGACATGTCTGGCTTGGAATACTCAACAATGTTCAAACTGGAAGTTGTCAAGAGAGCCAGGCGAATCAGGTCGTCTTCATCATTGAGAACGCTGATACCGCTGAAGTCCACGTGGGAAGAGAAGGTCGTTGCGTCGACGAGAGCGTTGTTGACGGGGTCTACAGCAAAGACTGTTAACATTGACATGTCGTCTTCATAAAGAGCAAAGCCGTGAATTTCATCTCGATTTTTGTCTTTGGACATTTGGAAGGACAGGGGGATATGATCTGAATATTTCTTTGAAGAAATGAGGTTTCCAGTAGAATTGAAAACGGCGAGGTAGAAGCCGGGATCGGAGTCGAGACAGTCAAGGGAGTTTTGAACAGTGTAAATGACATAAGACTTGTTGTTGACTGAAGTTTGTCGCCAAGAACCGATGTGATGGGAGCTTAGGATTTGGCTGGCGTTGTAGAAGGTTTCGGTTGTTTGATCGAATTTAAAGATGGATACGCCGCATGAGGATGAAGCTGCCAAAAGAGCAGACGTTTTTCCGAGTGAAATGGGCAATATTTTTTGTATCTGGAGCAAAAGTATTTGAATCAGAAAATGTGAATTATGGACCGAAGAAATAATATTGAGGATAAGAAACTCACAGTGTCGTTCAAAGATATTTGTTGCTGCTCATCGACTGACCGAAATAGTACTGGAGCTTCGGAGAGAGCAACTCCAACGGAACTAAATCCCTCGCATAAGTTATCAAGTTCGGAACCATGCTTTTTGATAGCATTTTCAGCCTGGCGCCCAACATTTGCTTTTGCAGCCAACTCGGTGAAATTTCGATCGTTTAAAGTTTCAAGAATGACCGAGTCGTTACGGAGCTCCAGGTTTGTGAATTCCCACTGGCCAGTGATTTCGTCAGATTGGTCAATTTTAGCAGCGCATTTTTCAATCTCAGTCAGGTTTTGGCCGTTCCATTTACCACTAAAGTCTAAATCAGCAGTTTGAAGAGCATCGTGGAACTTGACTGGACTGTGGATTTCTCCGTTGTTGAGGTAGACAACGTGATGAATTTCAGTGTGATTGCCAGTGGTGACGTTCTTGGCTAGGACGGTGTTGGTGAAATTTTTATGGCCGGAAATTTCCCCGGTGTTATGGGATCGCTGTGTACGTATATAAATTTTCTGTTAGTTTCATAAGATAACTTGAGAAAATTCAGTGGAATTGTGGTTTTGAAACTTACAAAAATTGACTTGGAGTGTAAGTCCACTATTGAAGCACCGCCAAACTCGTCTCTGACTTGCAGCTGCTTTGATGATATTTCAAGACTTTCAGCTTTTAAAAACTTGATGTCTTGAGGAGTACGTAACGTTAAATATTCCTCCACCGGAACGTCGTTGATGAGTTGGACTCCGCTGATTTCGACTTGTGGATGGGCACCAAGCGCTTCTTCGAATCCCAACATGTGCATCTCAAATACTTC
>JAQGBJ010000274.1:0-49771 GCA_034698345.1 Sphaeridia pumilis
AAGCACAAGCACAGGTATAAAGGTCAGGTTCGAATTTGGTGAAATTCTTGCGAAGCTCCACGTGGCGAAGCTGCTGCGGATCAACTGGCAACCGGATGAGCTGGACTCGATTAGTTAACGCTAAAAATCAATTAGTGAGGAACATTTTGATCTTTCGCTACCGTTGGCGATTCGACTGGAGCAGTTTCGCAATAGCATCGAAACAATATTATTGAGCAACGAATGTGTGCGTGTGAATCAAAATTACCATTCTACATCTACTTGAGCCTACTCTAAATTCGCAAAACTTGCCAATCTATATTTACGTTTAAAAGCCCATGTTAACTGTTCACCTTTCACAGGATGAATTCAACTTGAAATTAGTTTTAGCCATTCTGTCCTAAAAATTAGACCTGCATAAATGAAATAGAGAATGCATTGTCTGCTAATAAATATGTCCTACTTTTATTTTTATTCCCATCTGGCTAACACCAGTAAAGACTTGTCATTTTGCTACATGATTAATACGTAGCCTTCTAGAAATACACAGCTTTAATTAAGGCATTTCTGCTAATAAATACAAATACAGTGGCGCTACACATAGCCTATAGTATAGCTACACTATAGCCTAAAGTACAGAGTACAGTTTAAAAAACGTTGATGGTCAAGGTTTGGCATTCTCCTATTTCCAGCCAAGGGAGAACTTTTCCTTGTTGTGGTACAACGGAGTTGCTCGCTAGATGGCGCGCTCCTCCCCAATGGCAGTACGCTATGTATTGAGTATTGACTGCAAGCAAAACCAGTAAAGTTTCGTCAACAACTTTGGATTTCAAGCCTAAGGAACTATTTTCGATCTGCAAGTCTGGAGCGGAAATGGAAAACAAGCGTTCTGTGTTGTATATATATTGCCGATGCATCAAGGATTTTAAAAATTCCTAAAACTAAAGCCACCCTAATGAAAGTGATGAGAGAAGCCGGAGAAATTTTCTATTCTTGGAAAATATTCTCCAAAGGGTGAAGCTGCGGACTGAAAATAGTAAACTCATTGAGGAAAGCGGAAGAAGAAACGATCGCTGTTTTGGATACCTTCTCATGAGTATAAATAGTCAGAGACCATTTAAACGGTTTTGTATCTTGAAACAAGTAGCGCTAAGGGCGAAATAAAATATCCCTCCCTTGAATTACTGCAAAAATTCTTGAAGCTAATTGTCTTGTGGGAATTAATTAGATATATATTAGCTTTTCAACTGATTGTGAGTCGAAAAGAATTCATTTTGAATTGCCACAGAGAAAGCGGCAACTGCAACTGACAAGTTTTTCATCTGACGATAGCTAGAAAAATAAACAAAACCGCTTGGATTTCGGATGCTGCTGCTCAAGGCAATGTGGTCATGTAACATGTATTCTAAAATCCAGATGTCCAACAAGTCCGTCTGTACTAATCTAAAAGTTTCCTGATTTTAGTACTTTTGAATCAAGCATTTTTGAATCCGCAGTAAAAACCTCCATCAGGTTTGAGGACAAAAATTTTGAGAAAAACAAAAGTGACTGGAACTTGCATTTGCTAGATTTTTGTTTAGACAGTGCCATTTTTGTTGGTGCTGATCGGTTAGAACAGAAAGAAATTGCATGTGCCGTATGTGTATCGAATGCTGAGCCCAACCAAAGGGAAAGCCAAGGGACAAGAAGGGCAGATGGAAGAAGCATTGAGCTGAATTCAACAAAACTTGGTTGCATAGTAATGACGATAGCAGAGCTACATTTCGGACGAGGGTTCCAGTTCCAAGTGTATACGCTTTGTTCCTATTGGGGAGAGCCGCGGCCTTCAAGGGTAGAAAAAGGGAAAGAGGCAACATAAGGAACCGAAAAGTTGGGCAGCTTATTTTCATGACACGAATCCCCTGGAACCCCAACTGAAAAAAGAGTGGCAAGGGAAATTTGTATTTTGAACAACCGAGGCCGAAACAGGGATCGGTGGAAGCTCGAGAAAGTCCAACTTAGTGGCCATCGGTCCTTGTTCGTACTTGAAGAACCAACCTTGTCCAGGGACACTGAACACGAAGGCGTGGGTACCAGAGACAGAGAACAGTTTTTGGAAACCAAAGGCTGATGCGGGACATGTGTGTTCCAAATATTACCGTCGACGGGGAAACAAATGGGATTATCCTATGACAGTGTCCCCTTTTTCAAAAAGCTGAATAGCGAGTCCTGGTTGTGGAGAAAGGGTCTGTGGATCGGCTGGCTGCTTATTAGTGAAAGGCCCGACTTGTACTCTTTTGTTCAGAAGCCCCAACTGGAAGGTTAAATGGATGGACTCACAAAGGCCCTTTGCTTATGGCTCGTCCCTCAGCCTTGGAGAGGTGGTTGGTGGTGTGCCCTTGAAGGGACTCGACGAAACTTTGTTTATCCCAAATCCCAAGGGACTCGCTCAACTCTGTTGAGGCAATCTGTCGAGCAAAAGGACGCTGCATGGATTTGTATAAGCTAATGGAAGAAACATTAGGATATTCGTATGTTTCCCTGACATCAAGGTCAGTTTTCCAAGGCTTGATTCAAGCAACCTTAGAAACCTTCTTGGAACCTGTAGACATATTACTCGGATCGTGTTACGTTCATCAGCAAATAGCAAACAACTTTTCAAGGGTAGCAAACGCCATCCAAAGTCTCTTGAGAAACAGGAGGAATCGGGTAATGAAGAGAAACTGGAAATCCGAGGACGGCTCCGACTGATTCAACGAAACTGAAAGTCGGATGTGCCGTAGGGTTTCGATAATGTTTTGGATATTTGACGAGGGCAAGTTGTTGTGTCTGGCCGTAAAAACCTGCTGTAGACTGGATCAGCTTTGATATCCTCAAAGAATTCTTGCCAGTATTTTTCACCTGATTTAAGGACGAGGAGTTGGGAGTTTGAGACGAACAGGATAAAAATGGCACGTGTCTCATTGTCTGTCTACCATAAACTTGTAGTTCCGGGTATTGAAACGCGAATTCGCAACAACTGAAGCGGGTTTCTTTCTTTCGGGTTGTATGTACACGGACTGGTCGGCGTCTGGGTTTCAGATTGTAGGTCACGAGACTGACGAGGAGACTAGACGAGGTTGCCGACAGTCGTCGTCTACAAGAAATTCGCAACACATGTACTTGCGACCAGGCATTTCAACCGAGTGTTGATGATGGTAGTTTTTGAATTTGGTCATTTTCTTGATGTTTAACTTGGTATGAGCTGGACACAACTTCATAGAGTTGAAAGCAAACATTGTAGATTTATGAATCTTAAAGCAAGTCAGTCTAGCTTATGGATATTCAATGAGGATCGAGTTTGAAGAAGACGACATTTGGGAATTTGGCAAAGGAAGCATCAAGCATTGGAAGCGGTCTCGAAGAAGAGTTGATAGAATAGCGACTAGAAAGAGGCTCGCTAGACGTGGAATGGCGGCAATGGCTAGACAAGACATGTGCGAGAATTGCGTCTAGCAACTCGTCTAGAGGTTTTTGAACCGTCTCGGTTCATTCTCCTATTTCTCCTACAATTCCCACCTTCAGCCAGCGTAGTAAAGAGAGAAGCGAGAAAGAGACTTGCGAATTTTTCACGAGGATTCGCAAACAAGCCTGGGCGCCGGCAAGGTCTCGTCAGGAAGGTCAGGAGCGGCGACGGCGAGACAACTGAAAGCCCAAACTGGAAAGAAAGCAGCGGAGCCTGAAACGCTAAACAGTCAGCAACTTTTCACTGGTTTTTCCTCTGTCTCAGTCTATGCGATTACGACTTGAAGGTGATTCTGAAAATCGGATTCAATGCTCAGACAAGTTGACTCTTGGCTATAAGGTTGACATGTCAAAGTATGGCGAGAAGATGCTCCTCCTTTTCCTTCCTGGTTTCTTGTGCACGAGACTGATGAGATGGAAATTTGCGAAATGCGAATTTTAAGATGATGACGTGCCACATTCCTGGCGAATTCTTGAGCAATTACGAGCAGATGAAAGAACGAGAGCAAACATTTTGCCATTCCAGAAACACGCGTGTTTCCTTGTATTTCCGCCATACTCTCAAGTAATCCGACGAGACTTTTTTGAACCCAACTGCCCGTTGCTGGAACGAAAACCTTGCAGCTCGCCCACTTCCAAAAATACTTGGAACATGTGACTCTTATCTTGCACCACTTCCGCTCTTCTACAACACATGTGATTCGGACGAAGTATGAAGAAGTTATAATACAATTACCCAACGTTCCTTAGTTTATCCTCCTCAGATGCCATTCAGTCCATCTTCTACAAAACTAGTGACTCGTCTAGTCATCGCTATTATTTTTGCTTCTCTTTGGTTTCGAGCTGATTGTAATTCGGGAAAGGGGAAGCGGGTAAAACCCGCGTGCGTGTTTCCTGCCGGTACGGAGCAGTCGACGACAATTATGACTCGTCTGGACTTGTTTGATTGTTGTAAAAGTCGGAAAAATGTGTAGCTTGGACCCGGGACGAAATTGTGAATAATCACACAAAAATACGTGGAAATGAAGCTGGAACAGTAGCACTAGAAGGCGGCCATACTTGAAACACATATGAGTCAGACAGAGAATACAATTAAGGGAAAGCGGGTTGCGAGGGGAATGCAAGTTAGTTGGCGGAATGGAGATTCGGATTCCCCCGAATGCGGGCATTTGCCTCCCTCCGCTCCTCTGTCGCTGGATTGTGGACGGCGGAAGGGAGGATGAATCGGCGGGATTATTCATGAGTGTCGTACATACACATGGCCAGTGAGCATATTCATATAAATACATTCAGATTTGGGCCTGTAATATTTCCCGGCGGAAGCGGTTAGAATATAGTGCATAAATACCGCCCTCTCGCTCCTTCCCGTTGTAAAAATGGTGGTGGTGGTGGAAGAGATGATGGAGCGGGATGAGGGTTCTTCTAGCGGGAATCAAGGACTGTTGTAGCTAGTGCGAGCCACGGACGCCTCTCTAATGCTAGAGGACGACGGGGGAAAAGGGAGGAGAGACAGCGGGGCTGGAACGAGATTTGGGGGTTGGATAGCGGGATTTGCTGGATGAGGGTGGCCCGGAGGATTGCATGTTTTTGCAGGGAAGAATTCATGTGAGATGTTGCAAGGGAAGGGACGAGGAGAGAGAGAGAGCAGACAGCATCAGAGAGAAGAGAGACGTGAGATATAAGGAGCCTATAAGGGCTGTTGGCGGGCGGTATGCATTATAAGGACGACCTGGCTGCATTACACAACGTCCGGCCGAAGGGGTGAAGTCGGTGAAGAGACAAGAGGGTGGCGTTAGCCAATGAGCGGCCAGAAAAGGGACGCTTTCGCTCCGAGTCGGGAGAGGAGAGACGGGGAGGGAAGAAAACAATTCGGACGGCTCATTCCAGCGGAATGGAGGACCGAGAAGGTAGCGTTCGTTCGTCGCGGCCGCCGCTTGAATTGCGTCGTAATTTTTGTGAAATTTTGAAGGAGCAACAGTGTCATCATTTTTTGGGTTTTCGTCCAGGGTACTCGCGCTGCTGACGTATCGAAAATTTGGAAAGTCTTTGCTGGTGTGCAGTGCTGTGGGGATCAGATACAAGATTGTGCTTTGTGTTTCTGTGTTTCCTGTGTTTCTAATACCGTTAACAACGTGACTGTCTCCACCATACAGTCGGTACACAAGCACAAAATCCGTGTCTGTCGCCCAGCCTGTGCCCAGTGATCTTTTCAAATGATATATCACAGTTCGAGTTACCTTGGTCGCGAATTCTGCTGTCGTCGCTATTTCTGGAAATCAACGGGACTTGAGCTTGGAGAACAAGGGAAAATGGAAGGAAGAGAGAGAGAGCGGGAAGTAGTGACTGACGGTCGGCTCAGTCAGTCTGGTGACAAGCGTGTGTTTTTGTGGGAAGCGCGCGGATTCTTTGTAGAGATGAGTCAAAGGAAAAGGGAAATCAGCTTTACTGTTGAGGTAATATATTGTTGTTACGTTGCTGCGGCATTGTTGTGAGTCGAGCGAGGTTAGTTTGTTGGTTGGTGGCAGGAGGCCTGTTTAAGGTACCTTGGATAGACGGTCCCTTGTTGTTTTCGGAGGGGCCGCGGGAAACAAAGACGAGAATAGCCTCGACTCTATGCTGTAATACGGGCCGAGGTACCGTAATGTAATTGTAATGGTGGTACGCGTTAGGTAGGCTCGCGGAAGGGACGCTATCCAGCGGACAAAGGATCCGAGGACAACAAAGGCAGGCGGAAGGCTGAATGCTCCGCTGCCGTCGACGAATGGCTTCAGTCTCTCCCTGGACTCCGACCTGAGAACAACAACAACAGCAAAGAAATCCCATCGTTGCCCGTATATCAAGTTATCCAGTGTCAACTGTTTCCGGAAGAAGAACAAGTCCAATTCTGTAGAGCCTCTGGACCTAGAACAGTTCTGTTAGCTGAAATCCCGTGGTGGCGTACGGTTTAATTACTCTCGTAGCACCACGTGATTCAGCTGAAATGAAGTGTTGAAATCATCAGTCAGTCAGCGGTTGGAGTCGTTTGGGTAATTTTAGTTCAGCTTTTACTAATTATTGTGATACTTTATTGCCTTGATTTTATGGTACTGCTAAAATTTGTGGTTATTCGCTGTAGGCTATCAAGTCTTGTCTAATGTTTATCCCTCGGGACTGTTAGAATCGTTAACGCAACCTGCAAGTGGGAACCATTGTTATCCCGGGTAATTCAGGAAGCTGAAGGTCATGGTTCAACGAAAGATCCACGGTTCCTTGCTGGCTAAAGATAATTGTGCAAGATTGTCAAATTGGTAGCTACTCAAGAGACGAGGCTGAAAGAAAAATGCCTCAGAACTACTGACAAACTTCTCTTGCTTCATTCTTGAAGACTAGCGAATAATACAAAGCTGTTGAGAACTAGAATTTATTTAATGGAATGATCTCAGTTAATGCTTCAGAGTGTAGACATGAGTTGATTCAGAAAGGTTTCATCTCGGTTTTAAGGGTTTTATCAGTTTTACTTATGATCCTTTATAAAAGTGAGGCATCAATCACCTGGATTAAAATTATGTCCTGTATACCAAGTACGAACTATCAAATCATGTTTGTATCACAATTCACAATCTGTAGTTTCACTTTTCTACGGGCCCTCCCTTGATGACCCAGTCCATCCAGCTTCCGATGTACAATCTGCAAAATCAGGGTAAAGAATGAAGCATTGCAGGGGGAGATAATTGTGCTTGAAGCTTCATGTCGTTTTTCACTTACAAGTAGTCGTTTTCTATGCCCAGATTCTGTAAGTTTTCGATGGCAGCTCTAGCTCGACCACCTGCTCTGCAGTGGAACACGATCGGCTTTCCTCCAGTCTTTGGGAAACCAAAGTCTTCTTGGAATTTTTCACTGGTCAAGTTTCTGAAGACGTCCGGCACAGTAGGCACTGTTCATTAATAGCAAAATAAAATGTTAGTTTGACTAAACATATTGTTTAAAAATGGTAAAACAAGGAACAGCAAACAGTTGGCAAAAACTTACAGGGAATGTTGACAGCGCCGGGTATTTTCCCGGTATCCGCAAGTTCTTCGGGATTTCTGACGTCCACGACGACAACGCTACCTGTTGACAAAAAATGTAACTATACTTGAGACCGAACTGATCGTATTCAAAGTAAAAAACATTATTAAATAACAGCATTCGTATTATCGTCAATCGTTATTTAAAATTACTAACCGTCTTGGACCTTCGGGAGGAGTTCCTCGAAATTGATTTCTGAAAAAAGTGAGCCAGAGTTATGTTATGATGACTACAAATTTCAATCGACTGTAAGTCAGAACAGAAATGTTCAAATTAAATGAAAGAACCTAAATTGTTTAGTACCTGTGATTTCAGACATGATGCTAATGTTGGTTACTGTTACTGCAGATTGTCAATTGTTCAACTTCCTAATTTTGCTTACTTTGATTGTTGCGACGGAATGTTTTGATGAGAAATGGCAGCCAACAGGTGATCGAGTCGTCTTCGTCACAATGTAAACAAATGCTCATGGTTCACCTTCATCTACTCTACCCGAGATCTCATCTTCGCCTCTTGAATGAAACAGATGCAGCAATGCATTTCTGTTGTGTAATGATAGCAACAATGCATGCATGGGCTATGAACGGTCCTTGTATCTATCTACTGATTATTAGAGAATGATCGTTTACTATGAAACAATTTCTAGATTTCCATGCGTGTCATTATAGTGCTAAATCGTGGATCCATAAAATGACTTCTTTGCTGAAATCGTCAGATTTAATTAAGCGCAACTTATTCCCTTTGGGTCATTTCGAGACAACCAAAATGCGAGACAGACCAAACTATTCTACTTGAGTCAGCGACTATTTAAAACCGGTAGAGAAGATACGTAATTGACCCGGTTAACTTATGACACTACATGTACTGTACACCATCGATACGTATACAATATATGTTGAGAATTTTGACAAAAACATCTTGGTTAACATTCACGATTTCACGATCTATCTACAATTAAGCTAAAAAGTGCAGACGTGGCAAAAATCCACAGGGTATCAGAATTCAAGCCATTACGAACAGATCCATGAATTTCATATAGCTAAGCTAGAGCCTTATTATTCACCAACGGATGGTTAAAATGACCCTTTGTCACCTTCATACTATCAAAGATAAGGTATCGAGTTTCAGCCTGATCATAATCAAACAAAGACAGAACTAACAAAAGTAACGTAGTAGCGCAAAAGCAATTTCTGGGGTGTTACTTCAAACGAGCGTCGACTAATAAACTTATCATTCCTAACAAGCTTTTCAAGACTATCCAAGAGATTTTAAGGGGTAAAACTTTGCACCTAAACCCTAAAAAGCAGTATCAAACTCGTTGATGGCTTCGTCGTAGTCAAATACAGGTTCAAAATCTGTCGAAAGCCCATCCAAGAGCTGGTCATCCAGGTGATCCTGCGGGTTACTGCTGTTGGGATTGAAAATTAGGTTGTCGTTGGGTTTCAGGATTTCGTTGGAGACGCTCGATAACATGGGGTTGCGAGGAGTAGAAGAAAGAGAGCCAATCCCTGAATCGCCGCCGAATTCGTCTTCGAAAGGGTTGTCAAGCGAATTCAGCGGTACTGACTGACTTCTTGGTGTGATTGCCGGCAAAAATGTTGATGATGACTGGTGAGTGACTGTTGCAGTCGAATAATGACGTTTCTTTTTCGATGCACCACAACCGTTTCCATTCAAAGCTGACGATGGGATAGCTGCAGCCGCAGAAGGCGGACGAAATTGGATTGGTGTGAATTGGGTAGCAGAGCCTCCTGGGTTACTTGCAGTTAGAAGGCGACGCAAGTTCGGCCATTTCTCGTCAGTACTAGAAAATGTCAACATAAACATGGAGGGAATTTCACGATTAGTTCATAGATATACATTCTAAAAGATTCAAGCTTACGAAAAATAAGTTTGTAACTCAGGGTCGTCCGACGTATAACTATCTTCTCTTTTCAGTCTTGGCGTTGGGACTTTATCTTGAAGCAGATTCTGGCTTGACTGAAACGTGAATTAAATTCAAAATCCATCCACTATGAATGTACAAGAACAATAACAATGCTTTCTAGCCAATGTCATACCACACTGCAGCTGGATCCACTGCGTTTTCTCTTGGTCTGCGATGACTGTTGAGATTGATGTTGCGGAATGATGTCTGGCATGTTTTCCATGACGGCAGAGAATTCTTCCAATGACTCAAAGTTCTTGCAGAACCTTTTTCTTGCCCAATTGAGTATTTTTGATGTTGTAGACTCCTTTTCATTGCACACAGCCTCAATCACTGGCAGAGTTGGTACGTCAGGATTTTGCTTCTTGCGAATATTGGCATAGCAATACCGAGAGTTGCCTCGTTGTCCCAACCTACGAGGTTTCACCTGACAAAGATATAAAAATCAACATAAGCAACCCTTTTCAACTAAGCTGAAACTTTAAGTATCTCCACTACCTCCGGAAAAACTTGCCGGACAATTTTGCCAAAGTCTGCCGTCGATACTGGTTTTGTTAACTTAGTAGATTTTTTGTACATCTGGTACACCTGAGAATGCAAAATCAACATTAATCAAAGGTGCAGTTCCGCGTCATCTATTGTATATACATCTCCAATTTCTTGTCAGTTTTGAACATACCTCTTCCTTCGGGATGGCTACCTGAGAATCGACAGTGAAGTTAGCACGAAGCCAATTACTCGTTTCGACCAATTCGCTGCTTCTGCTCCCAGCATTTCTGAAAATACAAATTAACATGACAGTTAGGAAATTGTCACAGCCAAGATCTTGTCAGAGTAGTCGAAACCGAAGTTGCTATAATTACCCATTTGTCTGTATCCGTAGAAGGAAGAGGATCTGTTCAGTTCGGTTGAGAGATTTGTACGTGTTCATCAGGTCTGTGAGTCGAGACTCGTCAACGGGTTCCAACAGCTTTCGCATATCCGATCCAGCTGCGTTTCCTCCATTGTTGCAGTCAGTTAGAACGTTATTGGGATGGTGGTGATGACCATTGGTGTAGCCATTAGGACTGATGGAATTTGAAGAGTCGTGGTCCGGCTCGAGTGGCTCTTGTTTGAAAATGATGCCGCTGAATCCAGTTTCGGGCACTTCAGGAAGGGTGGGGAGCAACGCTTCCAATGCTTCTACTCGAATTTTATCCATCTTTCCCGAATCCCAACTCGACAACAAGACAAAGAATGTGATTTCCTTGCTACTACCAACAAGTTGCAACTCTCAGTCAGATTCACTCGTCTCGGAAATTACGTAAACTGCCTAACATTTAGTCTAAAGGTAGTCGAATTTACCAATCCCTTGTCATTGTTCACATCTAACCAAAGTTTGGTCCAGGTAAAAATCAATTAATGAAACAAGTGAATTCAATGTCAATGTGTAGATACATGGAAGAACGAGTTTTACTCGTGGATATCGGATATAGCGATCGGATTGATCTATACTAACATAACGGAGTTTCGATTGACTGCTACGAATTATCGGTCTAAACTGTTGAAAAGAGCTGTCACACAGAGTCAAGTGGTTAAAATAGAGTCGGCTACGTAGAATCCTTAAGATTTAATTACATTTTAAAACTAGATTATTGTAAAAATATACAAAACTTTTGAATTCTCTCACACACTCGCTCTCGCACTCTTGAAGAAGGATGGAGATCACCAGATGAGCCTTTGTATTTATTTACTGTCCAGAGCCATAAACCCCGAGAACTGGGAACCTAGTGAGGTCTCCGACTAGGAAAAAATGTCCATGATGGTGTATCGTCAAAACGAACCCGTTTTCCTAGTTACTTACGTCAAGAATGAGCACATTAAGCGAGGAAAAACTCAACTGCAGCTCCTGCCGTAGATAATGGCTTGCCTTACATATGATACCCGTTTATATGACACTCGTATATCGTGCATAAGGAGCTTTGTATATCCGAAGATGTCATTAATTGAAGTGCATATCAGTCAGGTGACAGCCCATGCATGTTAAACCGTGCATTCTGCCATGAACAAAAGAGTTTGTTAAATCTTGCTTGAGATGACAAGAGTCAGAATCTGAAATCTGACAGTTGGATCTGAAGGAATGCTAGAAGTCACGATTCAAGTTGTAGCTTTAAATTCTAGAGAGGAATAAATAAATTAGTGTTTATTTACATTTCGTAAGGTAGGATTCTATAAGGTTAATTGCATATTTTGTTGTTGACACGGCTGATCAAATGGACTATGAGCGACTATGACTAATTATTATTAACACTGATAATCTGGTTTATCCATCCGATGAACGAACTAACTTTAACGTATACCCCTGGGACGTTTTCACGGCCACAGCCGAAACCCCAACTTACTAAACCTGTAAGTTCATAAAACCCCTCATCTTGACATACTAAAGGACCCCCGCCGTCTCCCTGACAAGCGTCGTTCTTGTATTCGCCACCAGCGCAAAAACTTGACGCTGGAAGCACAAACACTTTCTCCGTGACTGCATTGACTTTGCGGACGCATTCCGCCTCTGACACAATCGGCAGAACGGCTTCACGGACTCGAAGAGGAATGGGACCGCCTGGAATCAAAAGTTTCCATATTAAATTCATAAACACTACTACAAGCCGCATTCTGGCTGATTGATTAAGCAATGCGACGACTCTTACTTTCACCCATGTAGCCGTAGCCTGTGACAGTACAGCGCTTTCCAGGCGTCTCCTTGGCAACGCCGCGCGCTGGAAGGCAGACGAGACAAACGCCATCTTTGATGGCAACTTGACCTTGAAGTTTGAGCAATGCAATGTCATTGTCGAGAGTCTGCGAGTTGTGGTTATGATGAATGTAAGTAGTGGCCACTCGAAGAGTCTGAGCTCCTGGAGATCCGTATTTCGAAGTCAGGTCATGGTCGCCAACACGGACGTAAATGGGGTCTCCGGAGCGGACGATGCTGAAATGAATAGTTTTTAATGTAATCGATGAAGTGGCAACCCTGGCAGATTGAAGATTCTTGAAGATACTTACTTGGTAACGCAGTGAGCTGCAGTCAGGACCCATTGAGTTCCGATAAGAGCACCGCCACAAAGATACTGATTCAAGCTGTTGATGAGAGCCACTTGCCAACACCATTCGCCAGGAAGAGCGTCTTCGCCGCCGACGACGCGCTTGACCCGGTTTTTGCCACTGCTGTTCCCCTTGACACCACAAACGTAGCGATTCATGGATGGCTGACGGTTGTTTGGTTTTTGTTGTGGTAGAATAATGGGAGTGGCTTGAAGTGGAGGAGATTGCGAAGTTGGCGGACCTGCTGATTGATGGTGTTGGTGGTTTTGGTGAGGATGAACGGGCGGAACTGTGAGGGCTTGCGAAGGCTGTTGATTCGTAGGGTTGTAGGGGGCGTAGAATTGAGGTTGTTGGTGAGGTGGCGGTGTGGGCATTTTTGGAGGTGGATTCATGTGGTGGTGGCCTTGCTGATTCTGAGGCGGGGCGAAATTTTGCTTGAAGTTCTGAGAGGGTGGAGGTGGTAACATTTGAGGTTGCTGTTGTTGGCCTGGGGGTCGAATCGAACCGACCGATTGAGGCGGAGGCTGAAGCGGGTAGTTGTTGCTCGAAGGGACGTTGAAGGAGTTTTTGCCGTTGAGGCTCTGCATGGACACTGGCGGCACTTTGGGGCCAGCTCCGCCAATTATGATCTTGCTGATTGGCGCTGGAGTTGTGGTGGGAACGGAAAGACTTGAAACTGTTGTCGCGTTGTCTTGGTACTCTTTGAGCGCTGTTTTGGGAGCGCAGCATTTTGTGTTGGGCTTGTCGCATGTGAAGAGGTCAGAGATTTCGGCGTTTCCTGAAAATTAATGAATCATGAACGTGAAGTTGAAGATGCAAGGAATTGAAAAATTTGCGGAACTTACTGAAGCAGGTGAACTGGAACAAAGGAGCGATGCAAGAGCCTGGACAAGGCGTCTTGACAAGGGTCGAAGAGGCACCTCCAGCAGCGCTCGTGTTTTCATCGAGTAAATCGTCAGCTCCACTGTTGTAAAGGTCGTCTTCGAAAGGATATTCTGTGGTTGTTGTGGTCGTTGTCGCTGGAGTAGTCTGCGGATGATGAAGCATTGGAGGCCCGTAGCGTTGAGGGCCCATGAAAGGAGGCTGTTGTTGCTGTGGCCATGATTGCTGATGACTATTGGCTGGAATGAAGGGCCGGTTTTGAGGTGGCGGTGGAGGTGGAGGATTCAGACAGCAAAAGTAGCCTTCTGCGCAATCATGGGCAATGGGCTGGGAGCAGACTCCGAACATGTTGCCTGGTAGGCAGTAAGCGCGGCACTTGGGGCGCTGAGGTGGCATCTGAGGTCGTTCAGGTTGGCGGTGAAGGACGTTGGAGTTTGGCGGCTAAAAAATATTGAAGTTAGCTTTGAATTGCATGGAGAGATTTATGACTTTGACACTTACCCGCTGCTCTTGTGGTGGGCTGTCGACACAGCAAACTGAGCCTTCCTTGCACCACGCTGACCTGTCAATGTGGTTGCAGAACAAGTTGGACAAAAGCGGATACACACATTTCCCCTGGCATCGCTTGGCTCCAACTGGCGGCTGTTCTTCAGGCTCGTCGAATTCTTCTTCGCCATTGTTGTTGTTGCTATTTTCATCCTCCTTTTCTTCTGATGGACGTTCTTGAGAGTCTCTGGCCAAGGAGACTGTGGTTGTGGGACTTGGCCTGGGTGTCGTTGTAGTTGTTGTTGTGCTAGTTGAAGTTGTGGCTGTTTTAGCATCCTCGACTTCGTCGTCCTCGCCCGCATTGGGCTTTTCCGAAGCCCTACTTGGTTTCATGATGACGAGTTCGGGTGGCGGGTCGTTGAAGTCAAGACTGTCTTCACTGACGCAGCATTTCATGGAAGGTGTACTGCACAAATTGGGAATGTTAAGGACTCCGTCGCAGTAAGGGACGTATTTGACATTTGCGCAAATACCGGGACACTTTTTCAATGGCGCTACAAGGGGCCAAGCAAAAAATATTCTTGATTAGAAAAATTGGTCGAAAAGGAATTTGAAATGATCTTCAAAAATATGTACCGACTGTTGACGAGACCAATGGAACATTATCAGTCCTCGTGACAAACTCCGGGAGTGAGACTTCATCCTTCTCGTCGTCCTCGACCGAATCAGGTTTCTTGACAGGTTTGGCAATGTCTTTGAATTTCTCGGAAGAGTCTGCAGCTGGTGCTTTGTTGACAACTTCCGACGAGGCGAGTTCGGATGACTTGACTGGGTTGACTCCAGAGGCCTGTACAACAAGTTAATCTAATGGAGAATTTTGGCAGAGTTGAACACTATTATAATGAAATCTACCTCGGCATAGGTCGCTTCTTTGTTGGGGGCGGACTGGATGGGCGGAGGAGGAGGTCCATGCTGCTGGTAAGGCGGGTAACCGTAGGGCGGTCTCCAGCCCGGGGGCGGCATCGGGGGCCTGCCCCAAGGTCCTCCAGGGTAGCGCATGTGTGGCGGAGGCGGCGGGTAAAAGGTTTGATTGCCATGGAAATGGTTGGCTGGAGGTGGTGGCGGAGGCGGGCGTTCAACGCAACACCGGAGGCCATTTGGACACTCTGCCTGTTGTTGACACGACAAAAAATACCGTATTTTTAAATGCTTGCCTCGAGGTTACCTTTTTGGAAATTGACTTTGCAAAGGTGTGATGATGCCAAGTAACGGTTCTGCGGGACTCGGCGAATTTTTTGTTTACATTGTGACTGAGGGGAATTTTAATGACGTCAAGTGGCTTTGGGAAGATTCGAGACAAGTGAGAAGAGTTGCGAACTTACGTCAATGACATCATCGCACATGAAAGCGGAAGTGAGGCTGTGGACGCATTTGCCTGGGCAGTCCTTGGTTTCCGCGGTGGCTGTGAGAGAATCGAAGAGTCCTGCAGAATATCAAGGGAAATATTAGTAGAACCAGCGACTTGAGTAAAAGTTGAAGTAAAAGTCGACTTTGTGAAACCTGAAAGGATGCCAGCGAAGCTTGGCGATGAATCGTCTTCCTGGTCTTCGGCACTGGTCAAATTGTTGGCTTGGACATGGCGGGGAAAGAGGGCGACAGCGACTCCCAGGGCAATCACACAGGACACGAGGAGTAGCGGAGGCGGGTTGGACTTCATGTTTTTTGCGAGATTTTTCAAGGGGAATTTCACATAATTATTATATGAACGGGATACACTTCCGGAGCTCAAGTCTTGTTTTTAGTTGTTGTTGGCGGGGAGCATTTTTTCCCAATATTTGCTCTTCCGCGTAAGGTCAGAGAAGAAGTTGTTTGGGAAATGCACAAGGTGTTGACTCACTTGGAAAGGGACAGAAAAATGTTGTGATGTTTTTTGGAGAGCTGTCGAATAGGAACTGAAGGTAAGGAAACCGGGTGAGTAATTGAGCAGTTGCAGGAAAGGAAAAAGGACCTTTGGGTATTGACAGATGTTATTAGTTGGGATGATTCGAGAGCTTCACAGGTACTTGTTGAGTTGAGGACAAGGTGAGAATGCATGGAGGCGAGTAGCTACGGCGGAATCTCGTTCGGCTCAGTCAGGTGTCTGAAATCTCTCCGACTACCTGATGTTGCCTTTGCCTTGATTGGAACTTGTGTGGATTTTGGATGGCTTGGAGTTAAGGCTGCGAAAGATGAAGGAAGAGTCTGCAAAGCTGGCATCTTTTGGACGGGAGATGTGCAAGATTCAGGGAGAGAAGACGTAACGGGATTCGCGATGAAACGACAAATATGCCGCTCGGAATATATAAATCAGCAGGTGAACGAACCTCCTGGGACCTGAGCTGAATGGAACATCAGGTTTCAGTTTGAATTGGTCAAGAAATCAAGAGGATTCCTTCAGCCCAAAACCGGACAATAACAAGACAGGTTTGCGAATATTTTACGAGGAAAGCGAAAGGAATTCCACAAACAGATTACGCCCTTTTTGAAACAAGCTTCACTTTCCATAGGAACGCTCATTATCAAAGTGGAAGATTTTTAGAAAAATTGGCAGAGCCACGTGTGAGCGGATATATATAATTCTTGTCCCACTCTTCTGACACTTGAAGAAAAAAGAGTCCGTCGGTAATGACATAACGTTGGAATGGATGTACCGCAAGCGGCGTCGTTTTTGCACCGCCAGCGTTTACTGTTGTTCGGATCGAAAAGAAGAAGCGCTGACGCTGGCGGCGGAAGGATGTGGGCGGTGGAGGAACGCAAAGACTTGAGGATTCCAAGCTTTTCAAACTGGATTCCCTAACGAAGGTAGTTTGTTGAGAAGGAGCGAAAAGTTGTGGTATGGGAGAACAAGTAGTTTCTACGCTGATTCTACGCTGATTTGCAGGAGGATTACAACTTGCGGGGAAAGCAAAAAAGGTGTGCATTGAAGCGGAGTTGAACAACCAGAAGGTCAAGAAGAAGCGCCGAATGTTTTGTAGGATTCCTGCGAGAGGGAATCCAGTTCGAGTTATGTAACGTTTCGAGCTGGTCGTTTGCAGCGCAGACTCACTCGACTCAATCCGCTCAAAGACACACAAAAGCAAAATGACTCGTGCTGTTCAGTTGTCGCTTGTCCTACTGTTGGCTGTCCATTTGACGACGCCGCTGCCTGTCGTTGACAAAGGTGAGTTTTGAGATCCAAGAGATTGTCCGTCAAGTCATAGCAATCAGCTGTTTATTATTGGCGCTTGCAGGAGTTTTTGTCATTACGGGAGTCAAGACATGTGGAGAAGGCAAAGGTTACTGCGTTCTAGGCGGAGACTGCACCGTCGATAAGGAGTTTGCCGCCGACCCGAATAATGGACACTGTGACGGTCTTCGCAAGGCATTCACGCCACGAGCCTATTTTGTCTGCTGTGAATACGTCGAGCTCGGTAAGTGGTCCTGCGTTGGTCAATAATGTTTCAAATGTATAGATTGACCGCAAGTACTTTTCCAGAAGGAGCTGGCAAGTCTACAACTTCGACGACGTCCACGACGCCCAGGAACGAACTGGATGTGTCCAAGGAGGAAACCAAGGAGGAAGACGACTCCGCTCCAGCCAGCGAAGAAACAAAAGAGTCGAGTTCCTTGGAGTCGATAGAAAAAGTAGGAGTCGTTGACGACTCGAACGAATCTAATGGACTTCAGGAAGAGGACGATAGTGAGGGCGGCAAGTCGAAAGTCAGTGCTTCTACTTCAGTTCCAGCTACGGTGTCTAACGCAACGAAGGATGAAACAGCTGATGATGCCACAGTGGCAACTTCGGAGTTGCCTCTAGAGACGGCGGCGAGTACTTCGTTGAAACCTGTGGCTCCAACTTCGACAACACCAGCGACCGAGCATGTAGGTGTGACTTCGATAAGCTACTCTGAAAAGACGGAAGTTTCTGTCAAAGAAACGGTCAAAGTTCATGTTAAGCAGTGTGGCGTGAAATTGCCAAACAGTCAAAATAACTTGAGGCTTGCGCCCAGATTAGCGTCTCAGGTAAGAAGGCAGAGGAGAAATTAAGTAAAGCCAGCTGAAGGTGATGGTAGGTGCAAGAAAAGCTTAATTTCGAAACTGGAATCCATGGGCCAAGGTACATTTCTGCTTGCCATTTTTTGGGTGACAAGGCGTTTTGCGGAAGAAGACTGGAAATTGCAGGTTTTGCAGATTCAGCAATGAGGGAAAGGGCGGTGGCTGTAGGACAGGTTGAATGAGATCAATCAAGCTTAACGGTGGAATGAATGCATGTCTTTGAAATCACCTTGGCGTTAATTACGTTTTTGGAGAGAATACACTTCTTCTGCCAGAAGCTTGGTGAGATACAGGAAAGGGTTTTTGCTTTGCACACGTTTCCTTAAGGAAATGCATCAATGCATGAATTCAAAGTTTTCAAAAGCATGGCGAAAACTGGGTGTACAGAGGAACGGCTGGAAGGGTGAAGAAAGTGACTATTTAAAGCGATTCTAACCTCAAGTTTTGCGCAGGGCAATTCTGGGATGTCTTCGACATGCTGGACAGGAGCGATCGTCAGGTCCCCAATGGCGATGTCTATGCAAGCTGACCCCGGCTCATTTATTTGCGCTGGAGCGCTGATTCACCCAAGCGTCCTTCTCACTACAGCGACATGCGTCTCACGCCTGTTTTCGCAGGACCTCAAGTTGTTCAAAGTGGCGTTGGGCTCTGGACACCTGCTGCACCCACTTCACGGGCCTACACCTGATGCAGACTACCAGGATATCAAAGAACTTGTCATACACGAAGAGTACGTCGTTGATGGGCACATGAGAATCAACGATATCGGTAAGGAATGATCAAAAACAAGTTGAATTTCAAACGAGCTAAAGGCTAAAATGTTGATCTTGCAGCTCTTGTGATGTTGAGCGGATCTGCAAATATGTCAAAAGCATGCACCGTCTGCTTACCCAGTGCGGACTCCAACTTCAGAGGCCAGGAATGTATTGTTACTGGATATTCTCATCCAAGTGATAGTTCAGGTAAGACTTAAATTAGCTGACTACGAACGACTTGTCAATTCAGATTTGGTAAAACTTTTACCTGTCCAGCAGCGTTAGAATCTGACGGAATTCTGCACGAGGCCGAGCAGCGCATCGAATACCAGCCAAGATGCGAAATGGCCCTCAGCAACTGGACTTCGCACAGTTTCAGAACAGAGAAAGATCTTGAAGGGCTGTTGTGTGCTAGCGGGAAATATTCGGCGGAAGCTTGCTTTGTAAGTGCCATAATTTGAGGAAATCATTAACGAAGCCATAGCTATCGACGGATGATGATGTTGTGACTTTGGTTCTAGTCGCCAAGAGACGCTGGATCTCCGTTGGCCTGTTCTGAAAACGGAGCATATGTGTTGGCTGGATCATTTTCGTCTGGCTTCCACTGCGGGACTCCAGATATGCCGGTTCTGTATACTGATGTTACGAAGCAAATTGACTGGGTGAACAGAAATCTAATAAAGGTTGTTTGATTCATGGCGACTCCTTGCTAGAATGATTGTTAGGGCTTCCGAATTTTGACTTACACATGATCAGACTATGCTCCACTTGGACTAACCACGCGAGACATGACGAGTGTGAATTAGTTAGCATAGAGCTGCCGCATGAGTTTGAAAACATAATGAATTCAATTCAGAATCATCAAGATTACAGCAGGACGCAAGTATCGAACGGAGTAATTACGCTCAAGAATATATGCACCTTTATTAAGATTCTGCAGAAATCCCAATATAACTTCATAATCAGGAAGATAAACACTTGGAACCTTACTTTTGTTGCAGACTGAGACTGACATAGGTCACATGAAAAAGCTGTGTGTCAACCAATCTTTCAATAGCGGGTCATCATATATCGAATACGCAGGATATTCTCCGTCTTGTACTCTCCTGGTCAGGTGATTAAATGACCACGGAAAGGTTCCGGCGAATGTTTCCACCAAGTCCCAACACCGGCAATTGCAGCGCTTGACTGCTTTCATATCTTCAAGACATGAATTCAAGCGAATCTTCCACTGCAAACAAAGAGCGAAAAATGAGTCAATGAAATAGTGCAAAATGGCATAGGGCTAATAGTACTGGCACAAGTGTTGTTTACCTTTTCCAACGTTTCAAAAGGGATAACAAGGAACGTCCACACTCCATGACCGGCTGTAGTATCAGGAGCCATTAGGTTCCGATGCGGAGGTAGGATAATGTTTGCCTCTTTTCGGAATTCAGGCAGATCTAGAATGTTACGAAATGTTTTAACAAAATTCCGGCCAAGGAAATCATTAGGCAGAAGTAAACAAAATATTTACCACACATTAGACGTGGCAGGCTTCGACAGTTATCGCAACTGTAGGCTGTCAATCTTGTCCAGCCTGCCCTCACCAACTCGGGATTGAACATGATGTTGGCGTTCAGAATTTCCAAACTGTTGAATGACTCGAAACGGTAAAACCCGTAATTGTAAAACACATTATAGTCCAGCTGATATTTTCTCATCACACGAAAGAAATCTTCGGTGAAATGTCGCCACTGGGATACTCTCAGGTCGAAAAAATCATCATGGAATTTCCAGACCCTGTTTACAGCATTTTCATTACAGGCTTCAACTCTGAGAGCATGAGCTGTTTTTTCTATACGAAGCCCACGAAATTCGATGGTCCATTGAAATTTTCTGAGGAAGTTCATCTGATGCAGCAAAGCAAATAAGCTTTCTATGGGTTGTAATTCACCAAAGCATAACCGGTTCAGGGCTTCCTTAGTTCGATTATGGAGACCCGACAAAAAGTCACATATCAGTTCTGGCGGTGTTCCACGAATAGCAGCCAAATGCAAAGATATGTTCTTGACAGTTAACTGGTTTAAAAACGTTTGAATGCTTTCACAATTGTTCAGTGTCAACTGGAACCTGGGAAAATGGAAATAAAATTCATTAGAGTAGTCACTCAATTTCGAGAAACCCAAGTATAGTTTAGTAAGCTCACATAAAATGCGCTTGATTAAGCGTCGCACTTGACTGCAAGTGAGGTAGGAGAGCTTGTAAAAAGTTTCCGTAATAGTTTCCATGTAAGCTTTCGAAGGTGGCGAGCCGACCTCTGTAACACCAGTTGATCTGAATGGTCTGTGGAAAAATAATACCCTTTAAATTCAAGACTACTAAGTTAACTTTGTCGGTTAGGAGTGTAACTTGTAATACCTGAAGTTTGTTGAAGTATTTCAAAATTTCCCAATTGTAACTGGTAGAATGAGGTGAAACTTCGAAACTTAAGCTTCTCAAGGGTAGCTTCAGAGCTGAAGTGCACTGGTCAGGCGACAGCGGTGCTTCATCGTAAGGCCCAGCAGCACCGGTGCTCTCATCTTCGCCCGGAGGTACTTGGCCACTATTCCTCAACCACATGTATGGTTTTTTCCTTTCAGCTTCGAAATGACTGCAAAAGTTACAATTACAGTTTTCATTGTTCAACCAACAGTGAGGTCGAACGTCACGCATGGACACAGACTTGAGATTCGGAAACAAAATGGCCACATCTTGAAGTAGCTTGATTCCGTACGATTCCCGGTATATGGTGATTTCTAGCTCTTCGACTAAACCGAATCGTTCCATGGGCAGTTCATAGACACAGGAGCACCCGAGAATAGAGACTCGCTTTGGACGAAAATGGCTATCCCAGACTGGTTCTTGTCTGAATGTGACATGGTCTACGGAAAAGTAGCGTTCCTGTCCACGCACTGGGTGGAGCTCATAATCTTCAGACTGGCACATGCAGGCCCAACCATAACGATGAAAGGTATTTTCAACGCTGACCCTTTCTCCAGCCAACCTTTTGGATGTCAAGCGAACGACAGCTTTCCTAGCCAAGGCCCTTCCGGCGGCTCGACTAAACTGCTTACTGGAGAAGCGGAGTGAAATTAGATCTCGCATGTCAAGAAACCCGAAAATACAGTCCAAGACCTTTAAAAAATGAAACATCAGATCAGTAAGTACTGTTACAGTCCCGTTCATGTTCGTTACAAGTTTGTTTGAAGCTAAAAAAATGCTCACCACGTCGTTAGTCACCCAGTTCTCGGTAGGTTGATTTTCAAGATGCAGTAGCTGTCCTTCAAAAACGACATTGTCGACTACGACTAGGTCCTCCATTGCAGGCAACATAAAAAGTTACTGACGGAAACAGTTTAGCTCCTTGGCAGAATCTCTCACTGAATCTTTGTATTATACGGATCAATAAAGATAAATGTTCTTATTCATATTCCCACAACCTGTTGTCACACTGGACTGGAAAACTGCGACACTTTGACACCTCGCCAGTCGGCCGACAATACAAGTTTGAAGATCGAGGCCTAATAATCCATGCGAAAAGTCCTTCTCTGATCTTGTTTCTAGGAAACTGACTGAATGAGCCAAGAAGGACCTGACTAAAAGAACACCAATACTATCAAGGCACCAATATTGGCAGTACGGTCTGAATCTTTTATTAGGTACTGGCATTGAAAGTACACTGAACAACGATTGTTCATGTGAAATATAAAAACTCTTCTCTCATACATGTATATATACAACGTTAAGACGACAGACACAAATACGCCAACAAAAACCCAACTTCAAAATGTGACCCATGGCTGTACTACATGTACATATATATCCTGGAGTCTCTTGTTATCCTGTCTAAAGATGGATGCCACTCCGGGTGGCCTCCAAGAATACCAATAAGTTTCTTACTAGATCAGCTTAAGTTGCAGTTTTAAAAGTTCTGTAGGGAAATCTAACTGTCAATATAAGTAGATATATACAACGTTTTGCCCTTAAAACCTACTTGCAGTTCATAAATTTCGACTCGAAAAAGACACGAAGAGAATGTCCCGCCTTGCCAACTGGGCTATCGTCTTCATTGAAGGTTTCGCAATTGGCGAATATGAGACGAACATCTTGCAAAAACATGTCTTTGGATTTGTATGACGGGAGTTTAGAACGAATAGTTGCCAAGTCCATGGGATTCTTGATCACCTAGAAAAAAGAGCTAATGAATGCCGTTGGACTGTAAATGCAAATATTCAGCATTACTAAAGTACTCCAGCTCACCTTCTTATACGTTGGGAATTGCCGCGTATTGACAGGATCTAAGAATGGCCATGCATCCTCGTGTCCAGCCAACTCTTCTAATGCCTTCTCACACCAGCTAGCTTCAGTTTTGGCTTTTTTCTGATTGCTCTTCTGTTGCTTAGTTGGCTTTTCCGCATCAGGTGCCTTGTCGTTACTTTCAGATTTTCTCTTCTTGGCCTTGGAAGGGCTGCTATGGTCAGGACAATGCCAGCGACCACGGGGAACCTGAAATTATGAACTTCATATTAGAACCAATTCTGTATATAAATGACATTAAATGTCACTTAATTCTTGTGCGGGAGTCTCACTTACCTTTACAACGGGAGGATTCAAACAATCGGTATGGTAAGCTTTGACGCATTTGTCGCAAGTCAACAATTTCCCGGCAGCAGCGCCTTGCTTGCCACAAACGATGCAAGCTTTGATACCCGTCGCCTTGTTGATACATTCGTAGCAAAACCAGTCTCCGTCGGGTATTTGATCCATCGGCGGCTTGAAGCAGTATGTGTGGTAACCTCGATCACATGCATCACAAAGTAGAAGTTTGTCTTCATTGTCGCCTCCTTTACAGAGTTGGCAACTGGCTTTCATCACGGACTTGTCCCACGCGATCGATGAATCTAAGCTATACAAAGCCATTGACAGTGTTCCGGGTGTCTTGGCTTTCGCAACACCATCTCGCCAATTCGTCAAAGCTCTGGATAGAACAACACTTGATAAGTCTCTTACTCTGCGTAAGTTGACTCCTTATTTCAGAATTTACTGACCTTGACTCGGTGTAAGATTCAATCTTCTCTTTGTTGTTGTCTGGCGATGTCAGCTCTGTAAGATTACTCAAGCTTATATCTTTCTCGGACTTTCCCAGCGGTGGTTTAAGATATCGCCGTTCTACTGCAGATTCCAAGTCTAATAGACGTTCTTTCACAAGTTCGATTATGTTAGCTTCAGTGGGATTTTCAGGTTTCACAGTAGGTATCGTCCATCCCTGCAAAAATTGTTAATTGGACTTTTTGAAATCTAGCTACGGCAAGCTTAGCCTCGCAACTTCCCAAATGCTCACCTTGACCTGAAGACTTGCACTTCCAACTCGTTCTTCTAAAGTTTCGACTCCTTCAAGCAACTGCAAATGTACTTTGTAAGAGAGATCAGGATCCCACCCTTGTTCAGGGGATGGTACGTCGTCAGGTATATCTTCGTCATCTAAATCTTCAGCTTCACTTATTTGGCAGGCCGTCAGTGTATTCTGCAAAGGAAACAAGCAAATGAATCTCCTGTACAATTCCATGAAGATCACTTTCGTAACTGAATCTTACGCGCAGTAATTTCTCTCGTATTCCTTTTGAGCATAATTTCTCTAGGAATGGTTCACGCTCTTCTTCCGAAAGCATCCACCAACCTTCCCACACATTGGGATGTTCCTTGATGAATCTTAAGAACAGCTCGTCGTCCGACTCAGGTTCTATTATGGGCTCGATCAGTTGGATGACTTTTCCTGAACAACCAGTTCGAGGTTCAAAGGAGAAAATTTTGATCACTGGTGGAGGAACTTGCAGAGCTTGCTCCTCAGGGGCGACTTCCTGTGATTCTGGTTTAACTGCTGGCTCTGGCTTCACATCTTCTTGCTCCGCTTCAACTTCTGTTTTGACTTCATTCTCTGCTGGAGCTGGAGTCACAGATAACTCTTCTGAAGCTTCTTTGGAATCGACATGTTCTTCGTTTTCTGATGGTCCAATTTCTTTCCTCTCGGCTTTTGTCGTGGATGATTCTTCCTCTTCAGAGGAATCTTCAGAGGCTTCTTTCAAAATTTTATTCTGTGGTACACTTTTCAGCACCTCTCGAACAGAATCTTTGAAATCAGGGAATTCACTGGTCGACCCTCCTTCAACATAAATGCCGCCACTGTTAGGCAAATTCCAGAAACGACGTCTCCACCGGTCCTGGCCAAGACAATTTGATCTTATTGCACGCAGATGTCCAATAATTTGCTTTCGTAGTTTCTCATTCACATTATTCAATTGATTCATCTTCATGCGGATTTCATCGACACTGAGCCTTGCATCCGGGTCTGATTCAGCCTCTTCCAATTGGTCATCAAATTCGATCGTATCTTCCGTGGCTGTAGGGATAGGTGTCGATGGTACAGGGGGAATTGCACTAGCAGGAGTTTCTGGCGCGGAAGGACTGTTGGGAGGTTCTTCTATTGCTGACTTTTCGGCTTCCTCTTTGCCTTCTACTGGCTTTACTTCAACTTCAGCTGCAGGCTTAGATTCGGCTTCGGTATCCTCTGGCCCAGGTTCACTTTTTAGCTCTTTAGTGTCCTGATCTTCTTGATCCCCGTTTTCTGTAGTAACAACCTTAGTGGGAGATTCGGAAGCAAGCCTTGCTGCCTCAGCTTTTTCAGAAGCTTCAGTACTCGCTGCAGCTACAGCTTTTCTGGCACAGAGCATCCGAAGACGTCGGACTTTAACGTCATTTTGCTGTCTTTCCTTCTTAGCGTTATGAGCAGCCTCGGTGCTGGAGTCCAAGTGCCTTAAAACAGCTTTATTTTGTAACAGCAGATCGCATAAGAACGCCAGGATGGTAGATTTTCTCGTCGGTGTCAGCGCCAAAAAAGTTGCCTCTTCCAACCATTCCGCAATGGTGCCAGCTTCCGGCTCTGAGTCAGCTATGCCCTCTAGATACAACCTGAAGAGAAATATAGCCAATGTATAAAAACCGGAATTTAGAGTATACGATACTTGTACATCACAATCACAACTCTTACTTTAACAGTTCTGAGAGGCTGCCGAAGGTAATGTCAGCTTGCTTCAGAGTTTGGCCGAAAGCAGTGATATGCTTGTTTGGGTTGGACATTCCGGGATCCTCGACAGCGCATACTAGCAAATGGCTCATTACTGACAGAAGCTCTTCTTCGTTTTCATCCACATGGAGGAATGCTTTTTGCAAACTGGACATGGAAGGAAGTGATTCCATATCGAATCCAAGCGTTTCACCGAAAGTGTGCAAAAATTCATAAGCTTGTAGAAGATTCGCAAAAGCTTGATTGCTCAGTCTCATTCCGTTAACTTTCTCGAGCTCAGGAAGATCTTCTTCTGCATTCGTTAGCTCATCAACTTCAGCAAAAATGTCGTCACTTTGGACTTTGGTCTTGTTTTGCGCAGCTTCTTGCTCCATTTCTGCTTTACGCTTCAGTCGCTTCTCAATCTGAATTTTCTGTTTCCGCCTTATTCTCCGGTACACTTCCAAATCTAGAAAATTTATGTAAAACAGATTAGTTTTTGAGTGAAGTGAAGGGAAGTGAAATAAAAGATATTGAGAATAAAACTTGCTTTTCATCAGTAATGTGTGTTGTTTCTTGCGCTCTCTTTCTTCTTTTTGGCGAGCTTCCTCTTTTCTGTTCTCTTCGCCTTCTGAACTAAGCCAGTTGGCCAGCTGATTAGCACTCAGCTTCAAAGTTGCATTCTCATCATTTCCAGTATTTGTTGGCAGAATAAAGTCGCCGATTAACAGCCTTGAACTGAAGCTAAACATTTTCACAGTAAGCCCAGAAGTCAGATGCTTCTTGACATCACTCATTTGCTTACAGCGAGCTCCATTAGGCGAAATGTAGACAACTTCTCCACTTAAGCCTTGTGCACCAAGACCTTTCAACAACGTTTCACGTTTCCAGCCACTATTGAGAGGATGTGCAAGATCTGCCGGCGAAGCGGGTGTAGGCTGTGTTGGTGGTGGTGCTGCCAGATTTTCAGCGTTCTCAGAAGAAGCGTTCGAGGAAGAACGCTGATTTTTTCTACTTGTAAGTCCTACAGGTGGAGGTGTTAGACTCTGTTCCCTGCTGAAATGTCCATGTTCCAGTTCATTCAGCTGTTGTTGAATCAAGCGCTGAGCCTGCTGCTTGTGTTGCCGAGGATGTCGGCCACTCGGAGGAGGCAGTTGCTGAGGCTTCTTAACAGTTGGTATCACTAACTGGGTGGCAGCTGAAGGAGAAGTGTTCATCCAAGGTCGGTGGGGAGTTGGACTGGAACGGACGTCATGGTTGGCATCAGGACTTTGAGATCGTCCCTTGTCTTGAACGCGAGACTGGGCCAGCAGGCTTGCAACCGTTGTTTTCTTCTTGTTCTTGTCAGAGGATACAGCATTGCTTGGCTTGACAACCATTCCCAGCTGAGGTCGATTCGGAATGACATGGCTGTAAAGATGGGACTTGATTTCATGGGCTGGTTTTAACTCATTTTTAGAAATCGTTCCAGGCGGAACTGTCAAATTGTCTGGCTTTGTGTGGGCATGTGGAATAATTGTCACGTTATTAGCGGCAGCAGCAGCAGCAGACGGAGAAATTGCAGCTGGTTTCGTTATGTAGTCCTTTTCTTTGAGCATGGGATGTGGTGCAGGTGGAAGTGCCTTCTTCGTCAAAGTCTTAGGACGCGCAGCGCTATTACCAGATCTACTTGTCAGGTTGAGAGGGGACTCCTCTGCACCACCGAGTTTAAGTATCTGGACGCTAGGAGGAGATTCTTGTGGTAAGTGGTTCTTCAAGCTGGTTTCAGCGTTTTTCCTGCTACTGAAACTGGCTGCGGACGTGGACGTACTAGTCAGACTGTTCAATAGTGAAGTAGACGGCTTCGTAGATGATAAACCTGAAGGCGGAAGTAGCGTCTTGGATAATTGTGAAACTTTGTTCTTAGAAGGTGGCAATGGCACTGGTATTGCTGGAGCATCTTTAGGATTCATCGTAAAGATTTCCGTATCGGCGGGTAACTTGAGTTTCTTGTTCGGAGGTTGTCGGATGCCGGTGGAACTGTTTGAACTCGACCCTATAGAATATGAAGGTCATTTTAGAAGTTGAAATTTATAATTTGAAATTAAAGAGGTTGTAGAGCGAAAGACTATAAACTTACTCCTATCTCGAATACTGGCTGACGAAGGACGGTTACTGCTACTAGCACCACCAGAGGTTGAAGTAGGCACTGAAGATCTTGGCTGCTGATTCGACTGATGAGGGGAGAAATGACGAGGACCAGAGTCCCGGTTGGATTGGCCTTCCGAAGATGATCCAGGTCCTGCTGGACGAGCTGGCGGTTGTTGTTGCTGCTGCTGTTGCTGTTGGGCAGACTGCATTCTTGAAATGTAGTCCAAGTAAAGCCATGCTGCTGTGGGATTCTGGTACGGGTTGTTGTTCTGACCGAAGAAGGCTGCTGGGTTAGCCTGAGCTTGCTGAGCTTGAGCCATCATGCTCATTTGCTGCTGAAGTAAAGCCAAAGGATTCGACTGGAGTAGGTTGTGGGCAGCTAAAATAGAAAGACACGAGAGTTTTAGAATCAACTGACTGGCTGAAGTAAGATTATTTCAGCTGTCCACGTTACAACTTGCGAAAACTACGAAACGTAATTGCAACTATTAACATTTCAGAGCGCATTTGGAAGTATTTCAACAACTCGGACTATCGTTTGTTTACATTCTACTTTCTAGGTCACATAAATCTTTTGATTAGTTCCTTTTTTCCTGAATATTTTCCCACTCACCAAATAATTCTGCAAGATTTCTGTCAGCTTGAGGTGGTGGTGGTGGTTGTGCTCTAGCGGCAGAATTGCGGTCAGAGGCAGATGCCCTGTGACCTCGGTCAGCTGAAGACGGTTTTCCATGTTTTCCAAATTGCTTTCGATCCATTTTACACTTGTTTTTCGTTAATACAGAGAATGTTCAAGTACTACACAGTCAGACATTTCGTGGGACGTCAGGTAATAAACAAGGTATTTCGGATCGTCACGACATTTTTGAAGAAAATTTGGTGTAACAACAATTGTAATTATTTGAGTTCAAAAAGAGCGGTTGAATTGATTCATCCTTGGCTGGGTCACGTGTGAATTACAAGAGTCGATGGTTAATTGCGACTGCACTTTTATAGATTGATGAGTGCATTTGGATGCAACTTGATAATTTGTTGTTGATTGGACTGATTAGCAGCTGATGGCTTTGTTTTGGTCGACTGGTGGCAAGTTTCACATTTGAAATTGTCGTTGTGTTGCCGGCCGGGGCTGTTGTCAGCTCAAGTTGACGTTAGTTTGTCAAGTTAATCGATGGTTTAGGAGGTCGCTGTGAGGGATAATGTGGAGGCTTGTAAGGGTCTGAGGTTCGGACTAAAAGAAGATGGCTGAACCGGATGGTCGGTGGAGACGCGTACTGTGTTTTTGTCTCAATTGTACATTGGATTCATTGCCTGCTGCCACAGTATAGTCGCCTACGCGGTTGTGCCGACGAGATGAATTAGTAAGTAGTCAGTGGTCGTGTGTGCATAATATTTTGGACGGAAAGAGATGCGCTATACCGAACCTCCCGGCCTACATATGTGCATAATATCGAGCAAGGCAGGAACCTACCTTTTTTCTTTACCTTGTCGCCGCCGCCATCTTTTTCTATGCTACCGATATCCAGCCCTTTCACTATATCCACTCTCTCTATATTCCCACACATGCATGTAATGCCCACATCCCCACCGACCTATCCAACAACAACAATAAACCGAGCCGGACGTTATCCACCCTTTTACGGCTCTATCTTTTCTCCAGTCGCAGAATCTCTCAAGATGAACGCCTTTTTGTGGAGATGAGCTGAGCTGAATGCTTTTGCAACGGACTGTTAATGCCCAAACCTATGTGGAAATTTCGCAACATTCGCGAATATCGACAGGCAAGATTCTCAAACATGCGAAACAACAGCAAAAGTATGTCACATGGAGGCGAAAACCGTATTTAACTTTTGCTATCATTTAACGTTGCAGGCAATCGAGGAGGACCGACTGCTGAATATATAACCGACGCAAGAAATACCCACAAGGGCCTCGCTTAATTAATTCCAATAGCGAATCCACAATGTCATCTGTACCACCATTCAACTTGAAGGGAATCAATTAGTATACGAGAAGATTTGTAAGGCAAAGAGACCTTCGCCATCGACGTGTTCTGTGGACAGTAGGGAAACCCCAAGGAATATTTAATATCCAAAAGTGACCAATACGTTCAAAGGCTACAAGAATCCACATGTTGGAACGCTTTCGCCCGACTTTCACTCTTCACAAGCCGGCAACTGTAAAACTGAACTAAAAGGGCATTAAGAAAAGTGTCATTTTTTCAAGGATGGTCTCGTAAGAATATTCATTGTTTCATCAACGGCGGAAGGCAAGAGGCTAACTCTTTATTCTCTGGAACAGCGAAATTGGAAATGGCAACTGGCCGCCAGATGCCGCTAGTTGCCGACTTGTATGAGGATATGGGATCTGTTGGAGGACGAGATTGCTGGAACTGAATTAACGATCTTGCCTCGTCTTACAGGAATCTCACGTGATGGGCGATTCCATGGAAGGCAATAAAAATTGGAAATATATGTATAATTCCATCATCCGGTTTAAAGGTAAATTAAGCGAGTAATTTGTGTGACGTTGAACAAGACAAGTTGTTGTGTTTAATGAGCTTTGTGTATAATAAGCCTCCTGGTCGGCTTTTGCGGCAGCGGAACTCATCTGGTTGACCTTCCAAGCCGGAAAGATGTGAAGCGAAGAGCACCTTTTTTCAAGTTGGCTGTTCAAGTCAAGTGGGGATGAAGAATACGTGGGGATTGAAACTTGTTGCTTTTTCTTGACGCTTATTATTTGGAGGTGGAATTGTTTGTTGGGTGAATATTTAATATTTAATATGGCGGAAATAGCATTGAATACATGGCTGAGCAAGTGAGTGAATCCAGTGGAAAAGCGACTTATGACAAATTAGGAGGTTTGAAATGACGAATGTAGTCCACCTCGACGATCACTTTTTGCTGGACGTGCATGTAAAGAGGAAACGCTGAGAAGCGGTCGACCCTGAGCTGTTTTTTACAGGCAGGAAAGTGTTGGGCGGTGGACTGGCGGAATAGCGAGTTTGGTTAATACCAAAGTTTTTTACTTTGGCACATATATGTAGTCAAGTGCTCATCTGCTGGTGCTTCTTTTCGTAGCCTCAGGACATGGAATGGCAAGTGAGTCGCAGTAGGACCCAACAAGATGAACAAGATGCATAACGAAGAAGACGACGCTGATTTTGTTATGATGCCATCTTCAGAGCGTAACAAGTGGAGACGCTTCAACATTTTTCACGGCCGTCCCTCGTCCGCCGATTTCCTGAATGCATAACCAAGTGAGCGAAGATCGTCAAGCGAAACGCTGTTTAGTTATGTAATTGCTCAAGGGAACTCATTATTGGAGTGCGCGGCGTGAGGAGGAGCGCGGGCATGTATAAATGCCATCCCCTTTCACTCTCGTCAACTAATTGATCCCCATTCGACGACCCACCAAGAACGTTTTCAGTCGCACCAAAACCACTGACCAACAGCCAGTGTTCAGTTCACGCCGTCAGAACATAAGTGCCGCCAAAATATAGTGTCCGGAACCCGGGAGAACCAAGGATTCCCTCTTCATCAACCCTTTAACGTAGTAAACCCTCCCAGTTCATCATGGACTCCAAATTAGTGTTCCTCCTTGTTCTCTACGTCGTTGTCCAGGTTTTTGGTAAGCATCTTTAGATTTGCGCCCCACCCAACTTTCGCCACCTTTCTCGCCAACTTGACTCAAGGGCCGATAATTGTTGCTTTCAGGAGCCGACGAAGAGCCGCGATTCCTTGCCCTTCCTGATGCCGGTAAGTATGAAATTTTTGAACCCTTGAAAAGCGAGACGATCGTAGCGGAGTGCCATAGTGTTCGGGATTAAACGTGAGAGTCTTGAAGCACGGCTTCGAATCCGGGATAGCTCATCTCCAAGCAAAAATCGACTCGTCAATCCCTAGTACTAGAAGCTGCTGTGTAGGAACGCTTTAGGCTACTCTATACCGACTAGAGACAGACGCTCACAGACAGTCCTCATAGAGTTCTCTATTAGAGATGCTGCTGCTATCCCAAATACCCCGCTGGATAAACAGTATTAGTAATAACAATGTATCCAAGTTCAAAATGAGCCAACAATTGACTTGTGGCAACACAACGCTCTATAAACTAACTAACTAACAGTTGAATCTGCCTTTTTGAGCCGTTGTTACCTGGGCAACTTGTCATTTAGCTTTTTGAAAAGTAGAGATGTAGCAAGAAGCGAGGGCTGATTGCGTACAAGTCAGTCAGTTTGTTTGTTGATTTGTAATTAGTTGAGAGAGAAGACGTTGAAAAATGGCAAGAAAAGTGACGCAAGAAGAGGTAGGGATGAGGTGGTGCTGGGCGGGAGAAAAAACCAATTTTGTAATATACCTGCAAAGGTAGATAATTAGTGGTGATTGACGAGCAATTCATCATCGCGTGATGATGAATGCCCAGTAGTTGGTTGTTAGTCGGTGCATGTGTCAATCTAATCACAAGATGGCTCTTTTGAAAAGGTGATAATGAGGGACGGAGCCTTGTGAGATTTGGTGCTATGGTTGAGGTGACGCAATTTAAAAAGAAGACGCTAATATTTTATTTGTATCCCTGCAGCCAAGTGCGCCAAGAGACCGAAGGAGTTCTTCTACGACGGCCATTGGTACTTTTTCTCGGGCAATGTGACCAAGTACCGAAACGCTGAAGTCGACTGGCTTGAGGCAAGAAACTCGTGCCGCGAGTACTGCATGGACACCGTTTCTCTCGAGTCCGAGGAAGAAAATAACATCATTTTGGACCTCGTCAAAGACAACAACCTCAAGTACATTTGGACTAGCGGGAGACTTTGCGACTTTAAAGGTGAGCAGAAGTTTGGGTCAGAGCCTAATATAGTGGAATGAAAAACTGCAAGAGACAAATGGTTATGTTGCTCTTTTGTTTTCTCCTAAGGTTGTTCCGACCGAGCTGATCTTCAACCAGTGAGCGTGAACGGGTGGTTCTGGTCTGCATCTGGAACCAAGATGGCGCCGACCAACTCGACTCCCAAGGGATGGGGATACCAGGTGCGTTAATTCAAGTGCTTTTGTTGCGGTTCCGTGTTAATTGACTCTTTTCCGAGAAAACTAATGTTCTGGTTTCGTTTGTAGCCGTGGTCGTACACTGGAAACAACAAGAAGCCACAACCAGACAACGCTGAAGTGGAAATCAACGGTGAGTTTGATGGCTTCCAATCAAGCGTCGAGGCTGAAAGTGGGATGGGGAACAAATGAAACCTGTAATAAACTAACGGTGGGTTTTTCGATTCGTTTTGCAGGAACTCCCGAATCCTGCCTTGCTGTTCTCAACAACGTTTACGGCGACGGACTTCACTGGCACGACGTAGCTTGCTATCATCCAAAGGCCTTCGTCTGTGAAGATTCTGACGAACTTCTTAAGTACGCCAGAGCAACCAACCCAAAGTTGGCTATTTAAACGACATCAATTACATCTACTATATGTGTCATCGAGAAAATTTATTATTTAACAATAGCAATTACTTCTTATAATAAAAAATTATCAAAGTCAGTAAAACTTATAGTTTTTTGGTTTGCCAATTTTTCTAAGGAATTAGGCAGACGGGTGTCTAACTCTTTGATGAGTTGCCAATATTCCATGTTAAGTCCAATAAGAGAACTTCAAGTTTCTAAAAATGGCTTTTTTCTTTTTAAACCCGGTTTTGGGTTTGTTTCTGAAACCCGATGCTACCAAGATAAGATTCGGAACGGTAGAAACTAACTTTGCACTCATTCTATGGTGTGCTCACAACCAAACTCTGTCAAGGTTTTGATGATTGCTGTTTTGGCTGGTTTGTCCCCACTATATTATTGCAGTGACGCCTGAATGAAACAGTATACAAAATTATCACTTTTGTCCATAAGAAGAAATCAGCAGGTTCTTCCCTATTTGTCCACCTTTCTCCAGGTTCTCGCCTGACTCGGCTAAATCTTTTTTGATTATTTCAGCGCTACCTGGCGGCCTCCCGCCTGACTTTCTCAAGTCAACCTTGGTTCGCCTCTATTATAAATTGTCCTTAATTGGATTTGAGTTTTCGCTGAAAACCAAATTAGATTCCTGTTCTAACGCCTCGCCTGGGAACAAGCCGTCGAATCCACTTTACCTTAAACACAGTTGAACACCACAAAATTTTAGCTTTTACAAGTCTAGAACATTCACAAGGCTTAGTACACAGAACACAACAACTGCAACTCAAACCATCGCAATTTCCGTCTTCCCTCAGGGAAATAGATTTTAGTCAAAATTTACATCATCCCACTCCTCAGAACAACAAGACTTTTCCCAGCATCCACCAACTGTAGCTTTGCCGCCTGTACGTTTCTTGAAACCGACTTTTCGCCATGCACGTTTCCAAATTCACTTACTTCCAAGTGCTTTCAATCCAACCAATTTCCATGACATTAGCCGTCGAATTCCTCCTTGCATCCACCTCAAGGCGCTCAATCGCATATTCGCCAAAAAACCAACTTACTTGATTCCATTTACGTCATATGATTTCCCACTTCCCTCATCACTCTCCACCTCGGCTCCTTTCAATTTTCTTAAAATGTCTGCCTGTTGCGCTGCTCTATGAATTTATTGCATTACAAACTTGAGCAAAAGTTTATCTTTTAGTGTAGGAAATTTCTATATTAGATCTTTTAAAAAACGCTCAATTACACAGCTGTAGGTTTTGCCTGTTGAATTCACCTGTTGGACCTCAGCTTTTCAGTGCCCACTTTTGCTCAATAATGCAGCAGAATTGTCAATAACCGTTAGCGCGGCTGTTGAGCAGTCAGTTATGTAAGCGTTGCTTCTTTAATAATTCCATGTTTATTTGCCCTTGCTGTTCCAACTCACATTTCTTTTTCCGCCTGTTTACCAAGTAAATTCTCCGGCTAGCTTTCCTTCTCGCGGCTTTCTCCGCGAGCAATAAAAGCGTTTCTTTTAAGAATTTAAAACTCCCTTGGCTCTCTTTGGAATTATTCGGGGCGGATATGTTGAAACGTGCGTGTACTTTCTCTGACTTATCTTCTATAAACTCATCCGCTTTAGTTCTTTCAGGTCCAACAAAATCATCATTAGCCGCAAGAGACACTTATTTTTACGCCCCATCAACTTGCTTAAGTATCAAAAAGACGGACATGGACACGAACCAAAATGAACTTTTTCCAGAAATCATCAGCTACTATCCAAAACCGTTATAAAAATAGTTTCACAGGTGAACATAACAAAAAAGTAAGAATTGTGTTTCTGTAAACTGTATAACTTTCAGGCCGATTGAGTAAATTTTATACTGATAGCTAATAAAACTCTTTCTTGTTCCGTTGACTGTCTCGAAAATGAAGCGAGATATTTTCCACTCTATACCTTTCATTGATTCAACCCGAAATCTCTGCCAGTCTAAAGCAGATTCACTTTGGCACTAAAAGCAATTTGCAAGTTTCCATTTCGAACAGGAAGGAAGTAGACTTTGAGTTGATGACATGAAAGCCATTTTAACAATGTCAATACTTGACTCTTGCCCGATTTCGATCATCCACTTGGAGCAAAAGTAAACAGAATTTTTGAATCTACTACGCGGGGAGTATATTGCCAATTTCGGTATGTCCTCCATTTCAAAGGCTTTCATGGACTCTCATCATATTCCGCCTTTTACCTGCTCCATTCCCTGATTTCCTCGGTTTCACATCCTTTTGGCTCTATAAATCTACTGTGAATCCCAATCCTTTTTCGTCGACTCTTCTTCTCTTCTATTGAAACCCTAAAAGTAAACCAATAAAGTTTTGAGTCAATATACGCCGACTCAAAACCATACATTATTTTTCACAAGTCCATGGAAGAATTTGCAAGTTAATTTTGATATGAATGATGTCCAAGTGGACAAGTGCTGGAGAACTGCTTAGGTTCCTTGTTTCCTTGTGTTTGAACTGTCATTGTGAGGGGATGATGTGGAGCTGGAGCGGGTGATTTCGAAGGGGAAATTCGTTGGTATCTGTGAGCAGTCTGGAGCGATATGATAAAATCCGGATGAAAGTGCGTTGCGTTGGAGACACACACGGCTTACGTTGGTGTTGCTAGGGAGCCGGAAAAAGATGATGAAAGAACACGGCACGAGCCAGCCAGGTTTGCTTACGCTTTGCTTGCACTTTTACATTAAGAGACAACAACTGGATGAGGGGAAAGTTGACGGGCGTTTCGATGAGAGACGAGAGCTTTGGCTGTGTTATTGGTGTGAGGTGGGCGCTTCTGAGGGACGAACCCTGCAAGTGACAGGGGGATGAAAAAAGAGGACTGAGGCAGACGAGCCGAAACAAAGAAAATAGGGGAAAAGTTGTTGTCGAGAGGGTGGATTCCGTGTGTTGTCTGACTGACTGGAGAAGAGGGTGAGTTTTGTCCGGGAGCGCGTGAGTCATGGGGAAACGGATAGTCGGGAGCGAAATCCGAAACGGACAAGAACATCCCTCGTTGTGTGTGTCTCGTCGTCTGCTTCTGTGTGTCTTGTCGTGGTTTTTTGAATTCGTCGTCAAGTGTATTGTCTAGTCAAAAACCGAAATAGCCAACAACATTTATATTTTGTCGAATACTGAAATTAACACAAACACGTCCTGTCAATAAGCTAGAAGAAACAAGGCAACAAGTTGCGAGAAAGTGCGTAGTAGAATATAGAAAGCGCTCAAAAGAAAGCACGCGCGTTGCAGTCGGCGACATATCTCAAAATAGTTGTTAGAAACAGTAGATTTTTAGAAGCAGAGACACAAAGCCATATTTATCAGTAGCTTAGTTAGTAAAAAATATACATATTTTGAAACCCTGCAACATTCCAGTTGGAAACAAAGTACAAATTTTTTGCCAAAAAATAGTAACTCTAAAGTGTACCAACAAGTAAAGAGCGAACAAAGAAACATGTTTGACAAGGAACAGTGCAATAACCAACAGCCGCAGCTCCAACAGGGGGCGCAACAACCGCCGATGCAGACCAATGGCGGAGGTGCGGGTCAAGGTCAACCGGGACCTGACAGAATCAAGCTGTTCATCGGACAAATTCCCCGGCATCTCGGCGAGAACGATTTGAAGCCACTGTTTGATCCGTATGGGCCGATTTTGGAGTTTTCTATTCTCAAGGATAAATTGACGGGGATTCACAAAGGTTAGTTATAAAACTTGTTGTTGGTTCTATAAAATTCTCCCGCCGAACTTGAAATAGCCGTAAGGAAACGGAAAAAAGCGACTAGCGAGATGTAGGTGGAGCTACAGTCGGTTCGGACGCTTTCTTTAGAAAATCAGTAGGACTGTTGGGGATGTGGGATGAAGCTGATTTTTAAACTAAACAAAAGCAGTATCTTGTTTAGTCAACGTGGAAGCTGGTCTGAACCTCTGCTTTTCTTGAGCTCTGGTTGAGCCGGGTAGACAAACAAAAGGCTGAAGCATATATATATACAGAGGCTTCTGATTCATTCCGGCTCAGCCTCGGTTCGGGTAATGGAAGGAAGAAGAAGTAATCCTTGCAAAGATTCTGCTAGCTCACACACTACGAGAGATTTGTAGGTCCTGCCGCGACTTGCTTTCGTTGAAACGTGGAGGAAGCGTAAGCAATTTCCAGTGAAGCTTAAAAGATTTGTAGGTTGTACAGGTGGAATAGGGCTTCTTTTTGGTGGAGGTTGGGCCAAGCTGCTTTATAATATTCATGGGAAATGGGGAAATATCCAACGCTCTTGTGTGAACTCAGGTGAGGGCTAATGATGTAATTACTCAAGGTAAACCAGGGAAGATTCTTCTAATTTAGCTCTCTCATGCACACAAGGCTGATTGGTTCCCGGAAATTCAAATACATCCATTCCACAAAAGCACACCATGAAATTTCGTATAAGAAGCTTCGCCATTTAAATGGAAAATGAGAAGCTTAGGAGTAGCCTAGAGAAAATAAGGACTTTTTGGTTCACCAAGCTATTAATTTTGCCCAATCGGAACTCGGTGTTTAGCAAAGATGAATTTTGCTTGTGTATTTGTGGTGGAAATGGAAGAAGGTATTGAGTAGATCCAATTTCGCGATGCAAATGTGCCTTTCCATCAATGTGATTTCGAAAGGGTTTAAAAGAGGAAATTATTCCCGAAAGAGGGATTTATCGGGAACGGAAGAGATGCGTTGGTGCGTAAGTTTCCCACGTTATTCACGGTCGGATGTGGGGCTTTTGTGAGGACTCGAAATGGAGAGAAAGTTGACTGTTTGCGGGTCTTTTAGATTCGCTCAATGAGCAAGGAAACGATGCAGGTAGAAACGTCTATAAGTGTATACGACTAGAAGAAGAAGAAGAAGCTGAGAAAAAGTGATGAACCAGTGGTTCGACTGCCTCCAACTTTTACTGCTTTCCTTAAGCTTTCTCAGCATGAGATTTTACTGATGACCAAGCAAGGCGCAGGTTCAGTCAGATATGTCTTTGGTACTGCTTGCGTTCTTTCTTTCTTTCTTTCTAACACAATTTGTGCCCGCCTCCAAACAACAAACCGAAATTGCACCACAATACACGGCTCTTCCGGGAGGTTTCAACCAAATGTTTTTGTCTTTTGGCTCGTGTGCATACTTTAATGATTCTTTCGTTTTGCGGGGAGAAGTTGACCTAACAGCTGGTTCTGTTTACATAGAAACAAATGAGAAAGTGTAGATGCGATTGGTGCATAAATTAATATTTTATTGATGAACCTCCATTCTTTTTCAGGCTGTGCATTCTTGACGTATGTTCACAAGGAAAGTGCAATTCTGGCTCAACGAACTCTTCACGATAAACATGTCCTGCCAGGGGTAAGTTTTTCAATAAAAATCAGTATAATGTGGTCACAGAAGTTTAAGCTATTAGTGGAAAACAAGAAAAGTAAGAAGTGAAAACTAGAGCGGTTTGTTTACATTTTCAAAGTTGGCGCGTAGGAAGGGACGCGAGTATCTTCTTAGGCACTCAATGAGATTTTCTCGATGGTTCCGCATGGCGGAGAGAGGAACAATAGAATTTAATAACATGTGGAGAAAGGAGATGATGGAGAAAAATGTTATTGTGGTAATGGAATGCAGGTCGCGTAGTCACTTTATGATGCACGTAGAAAAGTCATCTTTTTCCCGAATAAATATACGCAGCTAAAAGAAAAGAGACTGCGTAAGGGTGAGAAATCGAAAGTTTGGCACATTATTCAATTGAGCTCAAATGAGTTCAGGTCAGGTCACTGAAAGTACACGTAGAGAAAAAAAGGTTCCAGCTGAGATTCGTCATTACGAGACAGAAGATAGAACGGCATAGCTTTTCCCTGGGACACAATAAAGAGAATGAGGGAAAGCAGTTTAAAGGGAAATTGAATCCAAACAAGTAGCGAAATAGCTGGCTGGTGTCATGTGAGCCGAAGAATAAATTTAGAGCCAATTTCACCCGGATGAAATGCAATAGTCTCTCAAGTTTATAGCAGTTTCACAAAGTGTAAAGTTGGTGGGCGAATTGCATGGAGAGCTACTACTGCACGTATATGATTTTTATCGGCGGCGGGGAGAAGAACAACAAACAGCATCGCCACCAAAGAAGCTCATTTCAACCTTGGTTCTTGCTTGGTGGAAAAGGTCATTTGAAGCTACTGTTTGTAAGGTGGTCACGTAAAGGGAGCGTGGAAATGAAATGGAAACGGGCCGGACGAAAATATAACAGAATTTGTTGAGAAGATGTTGGAAAAAGTGGGGTTGAGAAGAATGAGACTTGACAGAGGCGAAGAGGACTAGAAACTAGAAAAGTAGTAGGAGCAAAAGCTGCGTTGAGTTTGAAAATGAAATGCGGGTTGTCGTGGTGAAGTTGGCGAGGGACGTCGTAAAGAATGATTAGAAAGTGCAACTTGGCATATTGCTCGACGACGAGTGGTTCGGCGGAAAGGTGGTGAAAGTATATATGGAAGCGATGCCGTCGAGAGAAAGATGGAGTACAGCGAATGGGAATAAGCGAAGGACGGAATAAAATCATAGGACGGGAATGAAACGCTAATAAAATTGTTGATGGCAAGGGAACCATGAGAGAATCTCGGGAATTTGGTCCATTATTAAAAATTATACTTGTGCGAAAAAGTGATTTGATGCACGGCTGAGTCGGAGTCGGAGGAGATGTTGAATCGCATGTCCCGCAAGAGTTGCTGACTCCTCGAGTTGAGCTTCTATGGCAACTCTCAAAAGACCCAATGTGAGCCAGAGAGAGAGAGAGAAACAAAGAGCCGGAAAGTTGAAGCGGGAAATTAGGTGTTCCGGTTTGAAATTTTGCTGGAATTGAACAAAGCGTCGA
Organism: Sphaeridia pumilis; assembly: GCA_034698345.1. Taxonomy (NCBI): domain Eukaryota; kingdom Metazoa; phylum Arthropoda; class Collembola; order Symphypleona; family Sminthurididae; genus Sphaeridia; species Sphaeridia pumilis. The sequence continues at coordinate 40,216 of JAQGBJ010000274.1, forward strand.
AATGAGAAGGCGGGGCTGATGAGAGAGTACATGGAGTCGACATCAAGACTCAAGACCTCCTGGTGGAGCACATGTCGAAAACAGATAAGACTATTGCCCGCGAGGCATATCAATCTGGGAAGGGAGTCGTAATGTGATAACAAATATTGAAAAGTTAGGAAATGTCGTCATTATGCAGTTGTGATTCTTCATTTTGGAAAAAGTAGAGGACACAAAGAGAAAGTCACCGATATGACATATCAATGTTTTCTCGCATACTCATATCAAGAAATTTTTCCATGCTTGATATGTTATGTTTGTTTGCTCAGAAATGCATGGGTCTTATATGTTTGCAGCGGCGGAAAGAAATACAGAATCGTCTAAAAGAAATATATTCCAAGTGCTTATTCTTTGAATATGCATCGGGCGAATGTGTTATATTCTCTGGAATTAAATTTCGGAAACAATTCAACGTATTTCTTTATCAACAAAAAGCATCTACTAATCTACTTGTCGTTGAGTTGTTGAGTAACAAAACTTAAAATGATTGTCCTTCTTGATCGATGCTTCCTGAAACGAAACTTGTGAAAGTGACATTGTAAATATTGACAAGTCATTAGAACGTCAATTTCATAAACTGCCTTCTTGATTGCCTCCTATTAATTCATGGCTTGAAACAGGTGACATAAAATTCTTCTGACTTTTTGTGTCCTTGTCCGTGGGAACAGCTACTGTTGAAGAAGATTTGGAAAGATAGAAATTTCCAAGGAATATTGTATCGTACAAGGATTGCTGCTGGCATTTCTCTCGGTGAAAGTACATGGAAAAACTGTGGCTCATAAAGGGTAAATGTGGGCAGATGAATTGTTATGATTGTTGCATTCCCGGAATAACCGACTTTCTCCAGCCATCGCTGTGAACGTCTTGGATGGAAATGTCAGAGTTGGTACAAATTGCATGCCTGGTATTTGGCTGACATGTTGTCTCTTTTAGTTTGCGTGTGGCGGAAGATAATTTGGATGGATGGAATTACATCCACAGAATGTGGAACACAAGACAACTTTTCTTACGGTTTTTAGACGGCCAAAATATCGGTGGTTTGAGCGTTGTTTCCTCCTTATATATATAAGCTTAAACCGGGAGAATTGTGCATGCCGCGTCGCCCGTAAAAGTGGGTATCAGGAACACATGGTGTAAAATTCGCCGGCACTTTCCAACACGTGTGGGCTGTGAAGTTGAGTGCGGGTGTGTATAATTCCATCGTTTCGCATGTTAATTCCGCCATTAGCCGAATGACGGTCCTTGCATGTTGTTGAAGCGAAAGGGTTAAAGCGGGCGCTCTAATCAAGTGTGGCATCTCAACCGCCTGCCAGCGGTCAATTGAATTTTTATTGCGGGGGCGGAAACTACTTGTTTGAGCGACCATTGTCTTGGCTCTCACAGCCAGAGCCCATTTCAAAGCATGAAATTCGATAAAGGAAGGAAAGTTTGTATCAATTCGACAATGGGCGACCATTGAATAAAACGTGGAGGAAATATACTCGTTGGTTGCTAATACATTTATGAAGTTGAGGGTCGAGAAAGAGAGGCGAAATAAGTACTGGAAGAAGGACATGCAACAAGAAATATGGAATCCATTAGGTAGGCAAATAACAGGGGAACAAATACATGGAATGAACAGGAGGAAAATACAGGTTTGAGAGAAAGACAAGGACGACATAACGACGTGTGTTTGGTTATTTGTGTGTGTGTGTGTGTGGATGACTGTAATTTGCCAGGGAGAAATTGGACAATTAACAAGGACTTGTATGTCCTTTTATCGATTATCGATTCTCCTTATGGTTTCTTTGCGTAGGAACGGCAAAGAAAAAGATGATGGAAATGTTACGAGAAAGATTCAGAATTCGCTTCTTCCCTTTTCGTCTGGTTGAAGTGACGAGAGGACTGGGACTGACTGACTGAGGCGATTGAGGATTTGGAAAAGAAGAGGATTTGAATGGTGATTTCTCGGAGGAATTGTACAGAAAAGGACAAGTCTTTTTCAAGAGCTTCAATGGACCAAATGGAGGAGAAAGCCTCCAAGAAAGGCGCCGAACAAAGAGCTTTTCCCCAAGAAATGCGATTGTTGGTGGACAAAGTATGTCGAGTTGGAATACGAGTGCGGATAGCAGAATTGATTGATTTTCAGAACTCTTCTTCTCTTCTCCGAAGAATTCAAGTAAAATGTGGAAACTGGGGTGTCATATCATCGGCGTTGTTGTTATGGCTGACGGGCTTTCTGTTATGGTGAGACTGGTGAAGCTTCGCGGACAGATTTATACGTAGTCGATGCTTTTAAGGCCGGATTTCGGGGTGAGATGGTCTGGTGAAATGCGTGTAAGCGGAGAGTTGAACGTGTGAAAAGAAACAGACGTCGTGTTTACACTAGACCAAGTCTTGGTGTAAACAGTCGGAATTTAAAAATAACCGGATGGCGGTTTTGGACAACATGTGTTTGCCCAGCAGTAAAACCGGCCGTTTATCCACTCGAACGTGACTGCAGATTCTGCAAATTCTCCTTCTGTGAGATGAAAAATACAAAAAGTTTAAAAGCTACTACTACGTTCATTAAATCAAAGGGGGAGGGGGGACGGAAGTAGGGAAGAAGACAAGGGGGAGGAGTACAAATGCAATGAAGAATGCAATACCTGAGAAAATCCATGAAAGAAAAGCTGGCAGTAAAAATGTTATTACCTGCAAACACAAATACGCCCGCCACGTCTTTACGACCCAAGCTGAAATGGAAGAGGAGAAAAATTATGCCCGAAATGGCAGAGTCTCGGGTTGATTGACAATAAGAAGAGCAGTTCCGGTTGAGGTTCCTTGTATTTTATTATACGTCTGCATTTCATGAATTTTGTAAAATATTTTGGGGGGAAGAAGCAACTAGTGAACCCGTAGGAATACCCGTTTGGAGGGCTTATCGGATCGATGGACTGATTGAGAGCGGACTGTAAAACAGCAACGTTTTTCGTTATTAATTACCTTTGCCGGCGGAGACAGCTCGTTAGTCAGTAGTCGTCGTGGATATTAAAATCCTGTACGTTTTGGCGTTTCAATTAAAAGAGACGGAAGGGACTGTTGATGAGAAGAATTTGGCATGATTTTGGTGCTGTTAATTGGGGATTTTGTTGATAAAAGGCTCTTGAGAATCGTTGGATGAGACTCTGAAATCGGAGCAAAGTTGGGTTGGCGCTGGTGCTCATGAGCAGTGGAAAAGAAGCCTGTTGCTGGTCGCTGTTGCTGAAAGCGTCGTCGGTCGGAGAGGCACAAGTATAAGCGAGTGTGGATAGCGGAAGCTGGCGTATTCGAGGGTGGACGAGGTTCCTGCAAGCTTTTGCTCTTCTTCTTCTCCTCGCGCTTCCATGTTCTTGGCATCGGAGCTGGGTTTTGGCTGGCTGGGAGAGAAAGTTGAGGTGAAAGTTGGCGGAAGTCGACAGTGGTTGAGTAGACGCTGCTGAGGTGCTACAACTGCTGCTGCTGGGTGCACGTACTTTGCACTAGTCTTTGCTGTTTGTCGTCGTTCGTATCGTCGTCGTCCTTAAACGTCTTTGTTGTTCCGTTTGTAATAGCAGTCTGACTTGAGTGTCTCCAAATTGAGTTGTTCCATTAGTCTTTCTCTAGGCCCCGGAAACTACTCAACAAATAACTTGTACGCTTTTCCTGTTTACTCGTTGTTACCACAACAAATTGTACAAGATTCAAGGGAAGAGAAATAGAAAGAATTCGTCAGGATTTGCCAAAAGTGTTATACTGTAAATAGTTGCCTGTTGTCCGTGTGTTAACTGACCTTTGACCCAAGAGAAGAAAAAAGCGTAGCTTCGACAATCATAAATAGGCAGGGGGGACAATCAGAGGACTGCGCGATCGACTTGCTATAATAGAAAAACATACCGAGCTTTTGAACTGGTGTTTTAAATTACGTTAGGTTAACGCGGTTAGGCTATAACTGTTAGGCAGATGCTGAAGACGACTGTGACGAGGGGGAAAGTAGTTGAAACTGGGAGTGAAACCAAGGTTTGCGTTTGGATTTCGTTTTATAGATGAACCGTCCCATTCAAGTGAAGCCTGCGGACACGGATAACCGCGGAGGTAAGTGGTGGTGGACAAGAGTTTGGCGGATTGAGCGGGAATTTCAAAAATTGAACTGGATTTTTTTTTGATTTTTTCAGAAGACAGAAAGTTGTTTGTAGGGATGCTAAGTAAATCTCAAAAGGAAGAGGACGTGAAAAGCTTATTCGCACCTTTCGGCAGCATTGAAGAGTGCACGATTCTACGCGGAACGGACGGAGCTTCCAAAGGTGAGTATTCGGTTGGAGAATTGATGATACATTGCCTCGGTAGGGGCGCTGCATTAAATATTTAGGAAAAACTTGTTGGTTCTGTTGTTGTTGCAATCGACTTGGTTTACAAAATTGTTCGGAAAGAAAGACAAACTATTTGAGAATGAAGCATGGCCAAAGAAGTGGATTTTGATTTGTTTGTTCAAAATTGCTCTTTTCTCCTCGTATCCACCAGATGTAGGACTTTACAAGAGGAAAAGTTGTGTGTTTCAAGAGACTTGCATCCGGTGACAGGATAGTTTGTGAGTCGTCTGGTAGTTTTTAGCGAGGTTCTGCTTCTTGTCATTTAATGACTTTTGACTGACTTGGCAAAATCGAGTTGGGTGAAGCGTCGACATGACGCTCCTGCCCTGTTCACTTGGCCAAAAGTTTCGCAAGTTTGTGATGATGGCGGTTCAAGTGTCACGTTTTCAAGTTGGGCACAGCCCGTAGAAAATAATTACTTTTGCTTGCTCTATACTTTTTGCAAGGGCTATCAAGTTTGAATTTCGCAGTTTCAGGCCAAGAGGGAGAGAAGAGAACAAGAGACAAAAGACATGAAAGTTTTGAAGACTTTTTGAACCACCTGCTCGCTCGCTGTATTATTTGGACGAATGTTGGCGGTGGTGAAAGTTGAGGGAGAAAAGTGGTTGTTTGTAAGGGACGGTGAAAGCTCGGTTGGCGATTCACAGTGCTGATTGGGTTTGTTGTTGACTTGACTGACTGAATCTCGTTGGGGGAAACAACAAGGAAGAAGCGAAGGCGAACAAGGGTCGGTGGGTGCGGGTTGAACAACTGTTGGAAATCAATAGTTGGACGGACGGATGGAAGCCTGCTTTCAGATCCAGTCAGTGCAATTCCAGCGTCGTTGCGTGTATATCTTCTCCTGCTCCGGACAAAAGAAGAGAAGGAAAGCAGGCGGGGAAGCGGGCAGGAAAGCAGGAGATTCGGGCCTTGTTACAGCAGGCGGGAGTTGCATGATACAAGGTGACTCGCAAGCAGATTCAGCGTTACACGTAATACAGGACACTGACTGAGCGAGTAGCGAGTTGTGAGATAACCGGGAAAATCGATATTTCCATGGCAACTCATAGGCTTTCCCGTTGTGCGTTTCGCTCCGGCTTTCATACTTTCGTCCTCTTCAACTGGCTGAGCGTAGCAAAAGTGGATGCGAGGAGGAGGTAGCGAAACCAAGCAGTTTTTACACAGCGATGCAACAACGACAGCCACATGTTGATGACCAACGAACCGAAATTGCATGTAATTTAACAATTGTCTGTGCCACAGGTTGTGCGTTTGTCAAGTACTCGACACATGCTGAGGCTCAAGCAGCAATCACTGGTTTGCATGGCAGTCAGACGATGCCGGTAACTATAAAATTTTGTCAACTGGATTTCAAAAGGCAGTCGTAGTCGTGCAAATCAACTCTATGATTTTTTATTATTTCACAGGGAGCTTCCTCTAGCCTAGTAGTGAAATTCGCTGACACGGAAAAAGAGCGGCAACTTCGCCGGATGCAACAGATGGCGGGAAACATGGGCATTTTGAATCCCTTCGTCTTCAACCCCTACGGACCTTATCCTTACATGACGGCGGCGGGAGGGCAGTCGCAGGCGCCGCAACACGCGCCTCCATACCTCATGGGACTCAATGGACTGAACGCCGCCGCCGCCGCTGCAGCCGCAGCTGCCGCTGCTGCTGCCAACACAAACAGTTCGACGCCAACTTCGAACGGCATGAATGGAACCGCGCTCTCGTCTCCGACGCTGAGCCTCCTCAACGGCGCACAAGGAGGAGGAGGTCACAACGGAAATGACATTTACAATGGCTTGACCCAGCCGTACCCGACTCGTAAGTCTGTTGAATATCGTTTTAGTGAAGTCTAGAGCAAAAACGTGTTCAGTGGGAAATGGCCAGAGGGAATCCAGCCCGAGTGGACATGAACTGACTGAAAGGTGTATCAGGTTCGAGCACTGCCCCAAGAGAAAAGAGCGGTAAACAAGTTGATTAGGGCCAAGTTGTTGAGGAGGTTCTGCTGGTTGCAGTTTTAGGCTTCTTGTTTCCAAGAGTCTTGTTCGTTGGTTGGTTATCGACAGAAATCTAATAACGACGGTTTGGGAAGAAGGCGAGGTTGCTACGAGGAAGGAAAGGCGACGAGGAGAGAGAAAAGGAAAGCTCGGAGAGACGAACACAGGTTGAAGGCGGAGGAGAAAGCAATCAAGTTGTGTAAGTGGGTATTTACTTTAGAAAGTGGGAATTTGAGAGCGAGATTTTCAAACAACTCATCAAGGTCCCGAAAATACTCATCGGAGAAACACCTGAGGGGAGTCCAAATTATCTTTCCCAAATGTAAAGCTCCAAATTAACTTGCTCTTGCGGCTGGTAAACAATAATTGCTTTGCCCGACTCTCCGACCAAAGCACAAAGTTGGACGCCGACGGCCAAGTTTTGCTTTGAGAGTACAAATCTAAATTGCATGTATTTCACAGAGGAAAACGGCTCACGTTTGATGTTGTTCAATAAAAGTCGGACAACAAAATGCAGAGCTAATCAAAAATTGAAATTTGGGCTTGGTTGCTGATACATGTGAGATATGAAGGTTTTGACTTGAATATGACAGCTGGAAGCTACTGCTAAAAGCTATTGCATGTTGGCTTCCTTTGAATGCGTTAAAGTTTAATACCGCCGATCGAAATTCGAGGTCAGGCGAGTCAGTGAGGAGGGAGACGAGAATTGAAAAAAGAGTCATCGAAGGTGAAGAGATTTCGGCGAGGTGCGCTCAGGGAAGTGGAAAAAGTACATGAGCAAAGTGATGGAAAAAATAGGAGCTCGATGTGGCTTTGGTGAAAGTCGAGAAACAATATGAATTGCAGGGATGATATGCGGGCAGATATGAATATTGAAGAGAAGCGGATGCGAGAAAGTGATAAGCGGTGAACGATTGGGTGGTAAAAACTCTAGAATTTTTCGACTCGCAGAGTATCTATTAGCGAGAAGGCGGAATACAATGAGTTGGTTGGCGTGTTGGAGGAGCAACGTCGTTGAAATGAAAGGAGCTTTTAGGAAGATAAGTTTGAAGAAGATGGAATTTTTTCTCCGTATTTTCCCTTTGTGACGGGAAAATATAAGAAGAGGCCGAGGAAATAAGACGGGGAAAGAGAAAGTTGTGAATGGCTTCCGAAATGTGTATGTTGGAGCACAATAAGAACCAATCAGTGGAGAAGAAGAGAGGACGAAGCGACCGAAAAACTCAATGGCTTCAGCGGTCCGTGATGGAGGCAAAACTTTGCTCCGACGTCGGACGAGATTAGTCGCGGAGATAAGCGAATTTACCTGGGCGAAAGAGATTATGCGAGACGTTGAACATGATCATATTTCGGCCGGCTCTTCTTCTCTCTTTTTCATACACATAAGAAACGGCTAGCTTTTGCTCCTCTCAGGTAATAGGTAATCCGCCGGGCAGGAGGGAAACCAGGTCGCGCATTAATTTCCACTCGGGGAAAACAGAAATTGATAACTTTTGGCTGGAGATAAGGGGAAGAAATGGAAAAATCATACGGACAAAGCCGAGATTAATGATAGGATTCACAAGGGACTCTGTGGATGATGATGACTTTTGAATCCTCAGATTCGCCCGACATGAGAGACCAGCAAATCATGTACATTGACGTACTTCCACCAGGCCTCCTGGGCCAAGGGCTGCCCAACGGCGCCGCCGACGCTGCTGCCGCCGCCGCGCTTCATAACGCCGGCTACCCCGCAGCGGCGGCGGCTGCCGCCGCTGCCGCTGCAGCAGCTGGTCTACCGCCTTATCCCGGAGTTGGTGAGTTGGCTTTATAGTTTTCCCTGTTTGTATATATACATTGACTGACATTTACAAAGGACGAGGATATATAGCGGAACAAGTAGGTTGAAAGTGAGCTAGCTTGAGGCACACAACTTAAAATTGCATGGTCTCTCAAAGTTTTGGTAATGGCGCTGTTGACATATCTGTGTATATTACAACATGGCTCGACAGGAGCATACAAGCCAAGCGCTATTACATGTTTGATGTTCCCGTCTTGTAATTGAATATAATATGCTTGTGTTTTGGGGTGGATTTGTACAGCTTTCCGTGTGTCATATTTAATATTGTAGGGAAGAAATTTATGTAGTCGATAACGCGGTATATATCTGAGAGCGAGCGAACTTTGTAAATGGTCGGTGTTTCAATGTGCGTTGTTGAGGGGTGTGCGATTATATACAACCGGAAACGGTGTTTTTGTCGCATGCCCGAAAAAGTAGAGACGAATTTTTTGTGTACGTGTTCTATAAGTGTGTAATATTTTGAAAAGGGGCGGGACTTTATGGATCGCCACCGCCTGCTGCTGTTGCCGCTGCTGGACTTGTTGGACATGGGATGGGCATGGGGAATCGCGAAGGTATCAAATACTTCTCGGGTATATGAAAACAGTGTTGACGTCGTAATTAATTTTAGGAGCCACATTTTTAACGTAAATATTGCACGGTGACATCCGCACCATCTATCGATAGATGTAAAAACATTTTAATACGCTTTGAATGAAGCACTAGTCTCACAAGGAACTGTGGATGATTGAGAGGTCGAAATGTGGGAAGAATTGCTCTGTGTTGCACTTCGATGTTTTTCAGTTTTGCTTTTAATGACTTAACATAATATAGAAATTATGGCCTGCATCACCCGGCGCACTTAAAATCCTGAATGCCGTTAGAAAATAACCATCGTCAGCCTCCTCCTCCGAACAAAGTTTGATAACAACTGACTAAATTGATTGTGTGTTGTGTTTGCTGGATTCAATGTTGCATTTGGTGTTGAAAGAAAGTAAGTTTTGATTGCCTGCGAGTCAAGTGACAAAAACCAGCCAAATTATCAACGGACCCTGGAAAAATTGGCAATATGTGAGGTGTGTGTCATGAGACGAGTCGTTTTTTCTTTGTTTTTAACTTTTTTCCTGTATAAATTTGGCCTGCTTTCACTAAACGTTGTTTGTGCATGCGAATATATTGACTGATTTCCTGTTGTCGTAGCACGTAGAAATAATCTTGTAGTTCTTGCTGTAGTTTTTGTGACTTGTATTCCAAGGTTGGTCTCTGGTTGCAGGCTGTTCCGTTTCCGGTCCAGAAGGGTGCAATCTGTTCATTTATCATTTACCTCAAGAGTTTGGAGACGCCGAACTCATGCAAATGTTCCTTCCCTT